>JAKUAJ010000035.1:39206-103897 GCA_030562865.1 Kodamaea lidongshanica (nom. inval.) | reverse complement strand
CTCACTGCCCGGAAGGTCAATATATAACTATGTTCGTTATTTCAAATTACTATGTAGGAGCTTCCTTCTTGAGTGTTTGGACTAATGACATAGTCAGTCAGTCACATTATGGCTGCGAAATTCAACGAATGTCAATGGCTGCAAAGTCAATGGAGAGCATCCAAATCCGAACGAACGCACGAGTGGAGCGAGTGAGTTTGTGAATTTGGGTTTGAGTTTGAGTTTGAGTTTGGGTGTTCTTTCGTTCGCTCGTTCTCTCGTTCTCTCGTTCTCTCGTTCTCTCGTTTGCTCATTCTCTCGTTCTCTCGTTCGATATTGATATATTGGCACATTTGGTATATTTTCATATCATTTTCGTATTGCTTCAATTTGAGTATACTTTTTGGCTACTCCACAAGGTTATTTTGGTTCGTTAGTATTGAATTCATAAAAATCATATTCAGATAGTATTGATGAGTGGGTGAGTGCGTGAGTGCGTGAGTATGTGAGTATGTGAGCAGCGAGTTCAGTGCTTGGTACACTCACGAACGAACGAGCGAAGCGAGTGAGTGAGTAGCAACTTTATTAGAAGGAACGAATTCGCTCGTTCGTGAGTAGCAACTTTATTGGAAGGAACGAGTTCGCTCGTTCGTAAGTATGTAAGTGGCAACTTTATTGAAGGAACGAGCGAAGCGAATAAGTGAGCTGCAACTTTTTCATCACCACAGTTTCTGATATCTGGCCAAGTAATAATCATTATTGGATTTTGACGTTAACCATGCCGGAAAACTTAAAGATACACCTTATAAATGTTTGAAATTGTTCATTGGCTGATATTGTATAGTAATAATCAGTAATATGGTATCATGTAGTATAGTGCTGCGAAGTGAATATGAATAGTGCTGCGAAGCAGTACTATGAACAGTATAGTATTTGAATATGAATAGTGCTGCGAAGCAGTACTATGAATAGTATAGCATTTGTATACGAATGGTATTGCCTCGCAGCACTATGAATCGTATAGTATGTGAATATAAATAGTACTGCTTCGCAGCACTACGAATAGTATAGTTTGTGAATATAAATAGTACTGCTTCGTAGCACTATGAATAGTATAGTTTGTGAATATAAATAGTACTGCCAGTGCTCTATAATTCTGCTTTATACAAATTTAATATGAATAGTTCTGTCAAGTTGCTTCGCTCCTGTGCTACTTTGCACCAGTTTATTCAGAGTTCGTGAGCGAACTCGCTTCGCTCGTTTGTTCGTGAGTGATGACATTTTGCTATTGGCTTGTTACATAATTAATATAAACTCGCTTGAAGAAATCTCACATGTACATAAAGGCGATATAATTCAGCAGTCATTCTAAGCCAAAAGTAATAGTAGTGATATAACAGAGGGTTGTTAAAAGCGTCGAATTGATATTTCCAGTTGTGAATGAGGTTATGAGAATGGTTAAATAAAGTAGCGGTTGTGATTTGATTGTAATGACTGTAATTTGAATGTGAAATGGTAGTAAAATGGCTGTAAAATGGCTGTGAAATGACTATACATTGACTGCGAAATGACTGCGAAATGACTACGAAATGACTGCGAACTGACTGCAAATTGACTGCGAACTGACTGCAAAAAGGCTGTTTGTTAGAGTACACCCTTGTGTACACTATATTGCTATTACTTTCGTTATAGGTTTCGTAAACCATAACCAATGTTATTTTACTACTTTCTATCACTGATAGGGGTACGTTCCCAACCCGTACAATCTGGATAAGCTACTATTGTACTAGGCTGTTTGGCCAACCACCCCCTATATTATTGTGCTGCTTTTTTATATACCGTTGGAAACAACCAATCGGATCTTCCGATTGGTCTTTGCTACCTTTAGGAGAGAAAACCTTTCACTACACAAAGGTAGGGAATCTGAATCCTACCCCCGCAGTATATATATTAGGCTCCTTTCCTAGATTTAGTAATTAAGGTTCACGTTTATCATATTGTATCAGCTTTGTCGAGCACAAATCATCGAAGCGCGAATAGTCAAGCACGTCTTCCGACCACATCGTAACAGAAGCTGACTTAAATAAGTCAGCCTCACCCCTATTCAACCTACCACGATTAATTCATCTTTTGATTTGAAAGGAATGTGTATAAATTGTCTAATTGTGCCATTGCCAATCAAATTCCCTAGTGCTGGTTATATGTTGGTTTAGAGATGGTGCAGATTACATAGGATGAGCCATACTAAATTTGGTGCTATTATTGTCAATCAACGTTTCAGCTGGTTTGGGTTTCTGTGGGGTGGTCTCTTCTCTTTGGCCATTATTATTATTGACCAAATCTGTGAACCTAGTGTATTAGCTATTCTTTGTCTGATTTCATGAGCATAAGCTTGTAGTAACGCGAACGAACGAACGAACGAACGAACGAGCGAAGCGAGTGAGTGAGTGAGTGAGTGAGTGAGTGAGTGAGTAAACATATAGTGAATGCGAATAACGAACGAGCAACGAGCGAGTGAAATAAAGAACGACCAACGAACGAGTGATTGCGAATAACGAACAAGCAACGAACGAGTGAATGCGAATAACGAACAAACGAATAACGAGAAGCAGGTGAGTACCGAATAACGAGAAGCAGGTGAGTACCGAATAACGAGAAGCAGGTGAGTAACGAATTCCATGATTGTAATATGATTTTTATGAATTCAACACTTATGCATTGGTTGGTTTGAATGACATTCTTAACTGGTGTCAAGACTATCACTTTAAACATTCCCAATACAATCATTGTATTGTATTTGGAGAGTGATATCAGTACTATGTATAGCTTGTGTTTGGGGAGAATAATTCAACTGAATGTTATACTCAGAGTTTGCTTTATATGTGAATATACATTTTACAGAGAATGTGCATCGAAAGTTAATCTTCTCTTGATACGATGATTTGCCTTCTCTTTGGGAACTCTAACGTGTGCTTGAAATAACAACCACATCGTACGAGCGAAGCGAGTGAGTGAGGAGCGAATTTGAGTAGCAAGTTTGAGTCGTACGAGCGAAGCGAGTGAGCGAGTAACAAATTCGAGTAGCAATTTGAGTGAGTGTGATTGAGTAGCAATTATATTGATTAGCTAATTACATTATGGACTGATCCGTACAATCAAGTCAGGTACACTCACTCAGGTGCACTCACTCAGGTGCACTCACTCACGCACTCACTCACACTATTTCACTCGCTTTGCTCGTACATGAAAATTCGCTACACTCTCGCTTCGCTCGTTCGTAAGCAGCTGTACCCTGTTCACACTCTACAGACACGTTTCTTCTGCAAAGCTCTAAATTTCTGGAAAGAATCTATCTGAGGAGTAAAATTTCACCTACTCACATAATGCAACTTGTTCTGAAAATTACACCTCAGGCTGGAATTAACACAAGGTGCGAGTGAGTAATGAATGTGATTTTAGTTAACTATTTCGGTATGGTGAGAATGGTGAGTAATGTAATGAGTGTGTATTATTTGTATATGAATTCAACTATTATACATTTATTCAATTATTATACATTTATTCAACTATTATACATTTATTCAAATATTCGTTCATTTTTTGTAATATGTAGATAATTCCCTTTGCTCAACACTGTTACACAATAGTCCAATGCATACCAAGGAGGTTTAATTGCGAGAAATGTCTGAGTATGGAAAATCTGATAATCAAACAGATTCTTCACATTCACAGAATTATACCTGTTCTTTTCGCAGCCTTCGAAGGTGGTTCCGCATCATCCTTCTTGATTTCTGGCTGCAAAGCTCCATAAAGGAATCAATTTGAAGCGAATTCTTAATACAAAGTAGCGAGCTAAGGGTGTGCGTGGGCGAGAGTGATTGCGAGAGTGAGTGAGTGGGTGAGTTCGCTCGTTCGTTCGCTCGTTCGTTCGATCATTCGTGAGTAGCAAATCTCCAAGTGAGCATAATATTCGCTCGTTCGTGAGTGTATTTATACGACATACATTAAGCTATTGCAAGATACATGAATGCCGGTTTGGCTTGCTTGATAGATGTAATTAACAAGTTTACAATAGCAAAGCACTTTATCACTAGTTTTTTCATTGATTGATATGGTTATTCGTTGATTTGAATCGATTTCTATCAATGACACACAATTATTTCCATTGACAGGTTTGCACTATGGTTAGTTTCCATAGCATTACTAACTATATTGATTATTTTCTATCATTTAGACTTTTGGTTTACTCAAACTATGTATCACCTTTGCGTTCTCAAGTTTACTTTATACTTGAAAATGAGTAATTTTCATACCAGCATGTAAAGGTGAAATGAACAAATGACAAAACAATATAAGAGCCTTTAAAAGATGATTATCAAAATGGACTAATCATCAACAGAGATTAATGCTACTCGTGATTAACTCATTTGATGCTCATCCCCTTATCGCTTTGGTTTTCCCAAAGGTCCCTCCCTTTGAAAGTCAAGGTATCGAGTGAGTGAGGTGGTGAGGTGGTGAGTGAGTGAGTGAGTGAGTGAGTGCATGAGCGAGTGCATGAGTGACTGCGTTCATTCATTCATTCGTGAGTTGCAAACACTCATAGTGCTGCGAAGCATATTCAATTGTATTAGGTACGCAGTCAGTTAGTCAGTCAGTCACTCAGTCAGTCACTCGGTCACGCACTCGCGTAGTCAGTCAGTCAGTCAGTCAGTCACTCGGTCACGCACTCGCGCAGTCAGTCACTCGGTCACGCACTCACACAGTCACTCACTCACTCACTTTGTTCGTTCTCACACACTCACTCACAACTCTCTCAAACCATATGAATAATCGCAAGATAAAGAGAAGAGCTATACAAGAGTGTGATTATAAGAATAACTAATACCTCTAACTCATAACAATATTTAACATTACATAGCATATCTATTATTAGTATAGTTGAACATAATGTAAACACCACCTGTGATTTTCACAAGTTTATTACAAGAGTGTATTGATATCAAAATCGCCATTAGCATAGTTATAGTGATAGAAATGATTGGAATACAAAACCATCTGCAAAAGGACGTTTCGCCGAGTGAGTGATTGAGTAGCAAATTCTTTTGTTTAAAGGAGAGACTAACGGACTCACGAAGTCACGAAGTCACGAAGTCACGAACTTCCGCACTCACGCACTCACGCACTCACTCAGACTCTCGCACTCACTCACTTGCTTCGCTCGTTCGTCCAATCACTTCCTGACAGCTGATTCCAAATCATCATAACAGGAGCCACCTTTTTGTGCGAGGGACGAGTGATGAGAAGTGGAGATTAGATTAGTTTATTTAAATAGGATTTTGAGCTGTGTATTGTGTGTGGATCTGTGGATTGTCCGTATAGTTTGGGTAATTGTATTGTTGAGGAGAGCTGTTTAATGATTAAATGTAAAGTCTTGCTATGATGAGAATAATGCTATACAATATATGTATTTTTCTATGGATAGTTCTATGGATAGGTGCTTTCAACGCACGAACGCACGAACGAACAAACGAACGAACGAACGAACAAACGAACGAACGAACGAACGAGCGAGCGAATTCAATCTTTCACTCAATCTTTCAAGCACTCTCTCACACACTCTCTCACTCACTTACCCACTCAATCTCTCTCTCAATCTCTCTCTCAATCTTTCACTCAATCTTTCACTCAATCTCTCACTCAATCTCTCACTCAATTACTCACTCAGCCTCTCACTCAATTAATAACTGAGCCTCTCACTCAATTACTAACTGAGCCTCTCACTCAATCTCTCACTCAATTACTCAGTCAATCTCTCACTCAATTACTCACTCACTCAATCTCTCACTCACTCGCTTCGCTCGTTCGTTCGTTCGTTCGTTCGTTCGCTCGCTCGCTCACTGGTGGCTGCGAAAACTGCATCTGCGAATGAGGAATGCTATTAGGTCATTCATAGCAAGGCTTTTCCTTGGCTCAGACTGTTTACTCACTCACTCGTTGATATAGGCTTGTCATCAGTATTAAACATGATCAGTACATGGAGCGAGCGAAGCGATTTGGCCACTGACGAACTCACGACCTCACGAACGAACGAACTCACGAACTCACGAACGAACGAACTCACGAACGAACTCACGAACTCACGAACTCACGAACTCACGAACTCACGAACGAACGAACGAACGAACGAACGAACGAACGAACGAACGAACGAACGAACGAAAGCACTCGCCCACTCACCCACTCACCCACTCATGCACTCACCCACTCATGCACTCGCTCATTCACTCACTCACTCACTCACACACTCATTCACTCGCCTCGCTCGTTTCATAAAGTCACTAGTCTTGAAATCATAGAACTATATTCATCCAAAATCAGTTCGCTGCCTCATTCATAAATGTTGGCTACAGTTCACACTCAAAAGTTTGCTACTCACTCATGCACTCATGTAAGGACTGCTAGGAGATGTAAACTCAATCCACACTATAGCCCCGGCACTAGTCTTGGTCTGTATGTAGACCAATTGTTGAGGGTTGGCTACAGTTCACACTCAAAAGTTTGCTACTCACTCACGCACGAACTCATGTAAGTACTACTGGGGGATGTTTGGCCCCACAAACGTAGTCCACACTTTCCATAGCCCCAGCACTATTCTTGGCCTGTATGCAGACCAATTGTGGGGGTTGGCTACAGCTTACACTCAAAAGTTGGCCACTTATTCACTCACGCACTCACGCACTCACGCACTCACGCACTCACTCACTCGCGCACTCACTCACGCACTCACTCACTCACTCGCTTCGCTCGTTCGTTCGTTCGTTCGTTCGTTCGTTCGTTCGCTCGGTTCGTTCGCTCGTCCGTTCGCTCGATCCTGTACATACCCCTTTGAGATAAGGGGTATAAATATTAAGGGAGTATAACGATTTAAATATTAATTAAACATTAATTAAACATACATTTGATTAAACACACTAACATCCACTTATGCAGAGAAACGTTAAATTCGATAACGAGAGGGTTCTAACGTTAAGTGAAAGGCAAGAAATACCTATAAGAAGGGCCTCACTTAAAGATAATGATCGAATGGCACTGTTAACCAATTTGAACTTTAAAAATAGCCACATGTCAAAGCTTCATGCTACTTTAAGATATATGAATGGTAGTTTTCAAGTTAGAGATGAAAAGTCAACTTTTGGTACTTTAATCAACTCTAAAGTTGTTTACCCCCATAAGGATAATTGGATTGATTTAAAGAGTGGTGACATTGTTGGTTTCATCCTTACAAAAGCTTCCTCCTCAATCCAATCAGCTTTGGACTTGAGCAAGGATAAAACATTGATTGACTTGGAAGAATTCCATAGCCCCTCAATTGGCTTATCCTTTAAGGTTTTAATTAATGACCGTACAATCAATTTTGTACCTTTTAGTGATTTGTCACAAAAGAGTTTTTTGCAACATGAAGATTCTGATTTCATGGGATCTCCAACCAGTGATTCATTGGTTATTGATTTAGATGAAAGTGAAGGGGGGGAAGAAATTTATGATGACGGGGGGGATGATATTGATGAGGATGATGAGGAGGAAGAGGAGGATGAAGATGATGAAGAGCTTGAAGAAGTTGAAGAAGAACTTGATGAACTTGATGAACTTGATGAAGAAATTCACGAAAAACTCAAACATCAACATCCAATCAAGAGTAAACCCATTGGGGTAAAAACAGTAAAATTCTTGGACCAAATCTCCTCAGAGAATATATCAAACAAAATGACGATAGATCTGATTATTGATCTCACTATGGAGAACGACTCCAAGATGACTGATAAATCATCTGAATCATTGGAAACGGATCAATTTGTTCCCTTTAATTTTCTCGGCCAAACTGACTCCTCAGATGATGAATCCATCATCCAAAAGAGTAAAGATTATCTAAAGCAAAACTTTACAGAAAGAATAAAGAGCAAATATTCGGTTTTTGAAGTTGATTTGCTGGACAATCTGGAAAATCTGGAAAATCTGGAAAATCTGGACTCGGAAGACTTAGGTTCAAATGAGGCAACGAAGGGTTTTGCTACAAACGAGCCATCCAAAGGTTTTACTACAGACGAGCCATCCAAAGGTTTTGCTACAAACGAGCCATCCAAAGGTTTTGCTACAACCGAGCCATCCAAAGAATCTTCTCCAAATGAACCATCCAAAGATTCTTCTCCAAATGAACCATCTCCACATATTGGATACAAACCAAAACTTGCCAATCTTTTCGAAACCTATTCACAAGATGAGATTTCAGATTCAGATTTAGAAGAGGTGAGAAATCTGACTTCAATCGAATCTATTTTTGACAATTCCAATTTTGAAGTCTCTACTGATAATATTGAATTTGAAATCATAGGAAAGAGCAATGAACTCATAGGAAAGAGCAATGATTTTAAGGATATTGAGTCCAAGAAACCAAGAAAGAGATTATATGATGAAATTCAAGATGAAACTCAAGATGAAGAACATGACCAAATCAATGAGTTGAGACCCAAAAGACAAAAGAAATCCATATCAAAAACTATTTTTAAAGAATTGGGTAAATTTGCTGTGTATGCAGGTCTCACCGTTTCAGGCTTGGCCTATTATGGAGCCAAGATTGAAGCTGAAAGAAACCATGCTCAATTTTCTATTCTTGATCTCTTTAAGTGATTTGGAGGAATGTTCCCAACGCTTAATCTCGTGATTTGGAGGAATGTTGTCTATGCTTGATCTCGTGATTTGGAGGAATGTTCTCCATGCTCAATTCTCAACGCTTAATCTCTTAAGTGATTTGGAGCAATCTTCTCCATGCTTAATCTCTTAGTGATTTCGAACAATTGCTGGCTAATTTGTTAACTCTTTAATTCTATTGCCGATATTTGCTTAATTTTTGATGAAATTAGAGTTTACTTGGACCAAACCAAGGAATTTTGATCTATGCTTTATATTTTACCAATTGATATTAGCTCAATATATTATTTTTATGTTAGCATTTGAGTGATGGTTTTCATTCAAGTTGTAAGCAAGAACGAACTCACGAGCGAACAAACGAGCAAACAAACGAGCAAACAAACGAACGAACAAACGAGCGAAGCGAGTGAGTGAGTGAGTGAGTGAGTGAGTGAGTGAGTGAGTGACGCCAATATCGCATATAAAAACACCACTTTCGCGAGTGAATAAGTTCGCTCGTTCGCTCGTTCGTTCGTTCGTTCGTTCGTTCGTTCGTTCGTGAGTGAGTGAGTGAGTGAGTGAGTGAGTGAGTGCGTGTGTGCGTGAGTTCGTTCGGTCGTTCGTTCGTTCGTTCGTTGTGAGTATCAAGCATTAATAGTACTGCTTCAGCACTATGAGTATCAAGCACTAATAGTACTGCTTAATAGCACTATTGGATTTTTATAACCACCATCTCTTCATTTTCAACTTTACTCTTTTCAGAAGCTTGGGTGCAAATAATCACTTTACTGGGCTAGGTTCAGAATTATTTTAGACATTTTCACAACCAAAAAATGGTTCCAGCATGCGAGTGAGTGAGTGCGTGAGTGAGTGCGTGAGTGAATACGTCAGTTCGTCAGTTCGTGAGTTCGCCAGCTCGTTCGTTCATGAATACGCGAGTGCATGCGTGATATTGAACTCGCTCGTTCGTTCGTTCGTTCCTCGTTTTTCTCGCTCCATCTTCTCTCGTATCTTCACTTTGATCATTCTGGAAATCTACATCATTTGTATTCAATCATAATACTCCATAAATAAATTGCCAGTATCACTCCAAAATAATTAGCTTTGCAATCTGTAGTATCCGTAGAGTGTAAAATTTTCAAAAATAACCTTTAGGTTATTTCCAGCTAATGGAACAATTACATACGAACGGTAAAGTAAGGACTTGCTGTTTCTCACATACGAAAAGTAAATGGAACTTGCTGTTTCTCACATACGGACATTAGCACTTTATAGCACTACCTCACCTTGCAGTACATTATAGCATATTACAGTACATTAGCACTTTATAGTACTACCTCACCTTACAGTACATTATAGCATATTACAGTACATTAGCACTTTATAGCACTACCTCACCTTACAGTACATTATAGCATATTACAGTACATTAGCACTTTATAGCACTACCTCACATTACAGTACATTATAGCATATTACAGTACATTAGCACTTTATAGCACTACCTCACATTACAGTACATTATAGCATATTACAGTACATTAGCACATTATAGCACTACCTCACCTTACAGCATATTACAGCATATTACAGTACATTAGCACATTATAGCACTACCTCACCTTACAGCATATTACAGCATATTACAGTACAATATAGTACTTTATAGCACATTACAGCATATACTTGTCAGCACATTATAGCACATTACAGCATATACCTGTCAGCACATTTTAGCACATTACAACATATACTTGTCAGCACATTATAGCTGTTAGGTTGAACAGACGTTGGTCAGCAGCCGATACACTACACATACGTGCCTGACAATCATAACAATAGCACATTATAGCATATCAGCACTTCACAGCATATTAGCACTTGACAGTACTTTACAACACCACCTTACGTAACTACCTCACGTTACAGCAATAAACTTCTCGTACCAACTCATAATTCAGTTGAACTCAGGCACTTAAGCTCTCAACCACTACTCTTGGTACATTACTCAAACACTTTATTGAAGCAAATTATTCTAAATAAAAATACAGTTTACCGTCACAAGTTGTATGTTTCAAAACAAAGATAATGATGGAGTTTAAGGCACCCCTCACAAGGTATTACAGCGACGAGCAAGCAAAGACTCGATATCGTAGTGACATATTCGGTGACATATTCAGTGACATATTCAGTGACATATTCAGTGGCATATTCCGTCGCATATTCAGTGGCATATTTCGTCGCATATTCCGTCGCATATTCGGTCACTACCGTCAATCACATATTTCGTCGCATATTCAGTCGCATATTCCGTCGCATATTTCGTCGCATATTTACATATCCCGTCGCATATTCAGTCACATTCAGTCGCCTATTTCGTCGCCTATTTCGTCGCATATTCCGTCGCATATTTCGTCGCATATTCAGATACATATCCCGTCGCATATTCAGTCACATTCAGTCACATATTCAGTCGCCTATTTCGTCGCATATTCCGTCACATATTCAGTCACATATTCGGTCACTACCGTCAATCACATATTTCGTCGCATATTCCGTCGCATATTTCGTCGCATATTTCGTCGCATATTCAGTCACATATTCAGTCACATATTCGGTCACTACCGTCAATCACATATTTCGTCGCATATTCCGTCACTACCGTCACTCACTGGCGTCACTCACTAGCTTCGCTAGTTCGTTATGCCAGCTCGTTACTTCTTCTTATTATACGGCCTCTTCTTCTTATCCTGTTGCTTAGGACTCTGTGCCCCCGAATTCATCACCATCCCATTTGGCATCACACCATGACTCGGTTCAGTCTTCACAGAATCTACAGGTAATCCCTGCTGCTGCTGCTTTTGTCTTTGCAATTGACTAATGTTGTTAAAAAATGCTGGGTACTTTTCAAACAATTGCTGTTGAATCAATTTGGCCTGTTGATGTGCCTGTTGCTTTTGGTGAGGATTCAATGGTTGCCCTGTAGGTGTTTGGCCCGTCTGGCCCATTCGGGCAAATGTCACCATTCTATTTTGTAATTGTCGGAAGGTTTGTTGTTCTTCCGGGGTGAGCGTAGACCGGAATATTTGCAGTTGCTGTTGTTGCTGGATGCTTTGAGCTGGTCTACTTACACTGTTGGGGTCTGGCGATTTCATATTGTTTTGACCCATCAGAAGTGGAAGTGACCCTTGATTGTTATTAAGGTTATTGGTGGCATTCGTACTTCCACTAGCACCACCTTTAGCAAATGATTGCATTGGAGGTTGATTATTGTACATTTGTCTGTTTTGTTGGGCATTCATGTTGTTATTGATGATTTTTTGACCGTTTGGATTTCGTCCTATAATTTCATTTTTGTCCATTTTCATCCCTTGATTATGAGGCAGTTGGAGTTTCATGTTGTCCATTGGGTTTTGTTGCGACATGGGTGGTTTTTGCGGTGTTTGTTGAATAGGTCCACGTTGATTATTTAATGGGAGTTGTTGATGTTGATTTTGATGTGGATGTTGCTGTGGATGTTGCTGTTGATGTTGCTGTTGTTGTTGCTGTTGCCTTTGAAGATCATTTATTGGCCTATTTTGATTAAGGGCATTTGCTTGCTCTTGAATTTTGGCCTCTTGTCTTGCCTTGTCAGCTTCTCTCTTCTTTCGAATCTCTTCAATTAAGCGTAATCTCATAAATTGACCAGTGGTTCGAGTGGTGGTCAGAGGTGGAATAACCGCTGGTGCCGAAACAACCGAGGTTGATAGTTTTTCAAGCTTTTGATTATCATCTTTTGGTTTGGCACTCATTTGAGGGGTAGACAAGTTTGATAACGTATTGGATGAATTGCTGGAGGACCCATTTTGGACCCCATTAGATGACATGGAGCCAACAACAACCAATTTATTTTCTTTGGATTCATCTACTCGCTTGTATTTCGTTGACATTAATAACATAATCTCTTCATAATCTGAGGACTTGTAAAGTACCAACTCGTCTTGATATAATTTCCGACGCTTGCGTTCGATTGGTGGGGCATGCAGATGGACCAACTTGTAATCTTGAGTTTTCTCATCCCATACCTTCTTGGGATACTCCACATCAGGTCGAAGATACTCATTACAGTTGTATGGGTTCAAAGGGGTATCCAAATCTAACTTTCGTTTGGTCAAGGTTAGTATCTCCGATTCCATCTGTAGGGCCAACACATCCGTGAATTTGGTCAAGGCAGAATCCGTATGGTATAACAAATCATAGTATAGAGAGATTTGAGTTGGGCGAAGTAATGTTCGATAAGTTTTTGGTTTTTGAATGGCTTCACTTTGCTCTTCATCTTGTTGTTTGTAAGTGGCTGGATTGGCTGTAGCCACCATATTACGATGATCATACACTTGAAGTATGAAACATCCATCGTATAATCGTATAGAAAAATCTTTTAACAATTCAGTCATTTCTGGTGGTATTTGCTCTTTCAATACACATTGAAGAAAACTCTTGATCATGGGGGAATTCTTGGGTATGGTATTGGACACCAGGGAATTATTGAAGCGATAGTGAGTTTCGAATATGTGCAATGTAAGAGATGCGGGGTACTTTGAGTACTTTCTTAAGATCTCTTGGGATGTTACTGCAAATTGATGGGGTTGCCCATTCTGCTTTGGTTTATTCTGTGCCTTTTGTTGTTGAATCTGTTTGGCTTGACTTGGTGATGGTTGATTGTGATTATTCATTTCAGCTTGTTAATGCTGATGATTTGTTTTTTTAGATTGAGCTTTGATGGATTGGGCTTTGGTGATCAAGGGATGATGAATGTGAGGGTGGTGAGAATATGTGGTTGAAGAGGGTAGTGAGAATGGTGAGAATGGTGAAAATGGTGAGAATGGTGAGAATGGTGAGAATGGTGAGAATGGTGAGAATATGTGGTGAGTGCGGCGGTGAGTGTGGTGAGAATTTGTGATGGAGTTGCGAGAATTTGTGATAGAGTTGCGAGAATTTGTGATAGAGTTGCAAGAATAGAGAAACTATCCATCAACGTCTACGTCATAGACTCTTTAACATGTATTTATGTCTCTTTAATCTTTACTTTCAATGCATTCAAACCATTATTGTAGTAACACTTTAAGCATTTCTTAACATTTTATCTTGTCATTACCATATGCTCTAAGAAATCGCTCCAAGATTGCAGAGCATAATTCTTCCAAAGCATTTTCCAAAGCATATTTCTTTAATAGAGATACACATAGCACATGTGTAATGGATATACGCATGGGACGAGAATGAACTCATCTGTAAGGTGACATAGTTTTCCATATCAACCATGTAGTCCAATTGAACATGATTTAAATAGATGTATCAAAGCAAACCACTTGACTGAAGAAACAAAACCAACTCATTTTCTTCACTCACTCATTTTCTTCACACTCACTCATGCACTCACTCATGCACTACACAGCATACAGATGACGGAGCTACTCTTTACAGGGAGTACGATATGGGAGACGATACGATTTTTGAAGAAGGTGCAGGTTTCACCCAACCGGTCAGACTGATATATATGCCACTGGTTCAGTTGGTCCAACGGGTACTGAAACCACAACCTCACGAACGAACGAACGAACGAACGAACGAACGAACGAACGAACGAACGAACGAACGAACGAGCGAAGCGAGTGAGTGAGTGAGTGAGTGAGTGAGTGAGTGAGTGAGTGAGTGAGTGAGTGAGTGAGTGCGAGTGCGTGAGTGAGTGCGAGTGAGCGTGAGTGAGTGCGAGATTGAGTTCGTGAGTGCCTGAGTGCGTTCGTGAGTGAGTGATTTTTCATTCATTGACTATGACTGCCATCTATTAACCAGTATTAACTATTGACTTTTATTTTGTCTCATGTAGGGCAAGGGAAGTGGGGGTGGCTGGAAATTTAGACGTAACTGTAACTGTAACTGTAACTGTAACTGTAACCATAACTGTAACTGTAACTGTAACTGTAACTATAACTATAACTATAACTATAACTATAACTGTAAAACTAGTTTTGACCTTGTCCATTGGCTATGAAAACCGCATCAGCAAGGATGGTATTTCCACCTCTTGTATTGTATTTATAATCCAATATAGAATTGAAATCAGGAACAATCATAGAAATCGGATTGAAATTGTAGAGTTCTGGCAAAGTTAAATACAATTACGTATACTTGGGAATACCACAAATATGAATGCTACAATTCACGACTACATATTCATACTCACTTTGTTCATATTCATATTCAGTTTATTCGAGTGCCTATGCAGTTTATCACCCCGCTAATCGCCTTGTGGTTGTACTGAGTGAGTGAGTGAGTGAACAAATGTGTGAGTGAACAAACGAGCGAGGTTCCATTATTGCGGTACGGGTCTGTAGAGGTTAGAACGATATAAAGAAGTTGCAAGATTACGAGGAGTAAATTACTATGGGCATACTATGGGCATACTATGAGCATTTACTCTGAGCATTTACTATGAGCATCAACTATGAGCATTTACTCTGAGCATTTACTATGGGCATACTATGAGCATTAACAATCAGCTTTTCTACACTATCCGCTTTACTACACTATCAGCTTTTCTACACTATCAGCTTCACTACACTATCAGCTTCACTATCACTATGAGAAAGGGTATTACGGTGCAATTCATGTCTCGTCTCATTCTGTTCATATGGCTTTTCTCTTGTCGCTCTCATCAATTCTACACTCGTTCGTGCGTGTTTTATAACTCTTCCACTCTGTCACATCTATATTGAGTTAAATATCCCCTTTCCAAGATCGTGTTTTTCAATGTATCATCTATGAGTTTGACAAAGGTCTAAATTTATCTGTAAAGGTCCATCATATTGATTTTTTTAGAGATTAAAAATCTATACAATCATATCACTAAAGTATTCATATTCTGTGTATAACCTTTCAAAGTTTCAGGGCTGTAGTTTTCTAGTGCGAACGAAGTGGGCACAACAATGTGAGCACATTGAGCACATTAAGCACTTTGAGCACATTGAGCACTACGAGCTCCACGAGCAAATGAACAATTTGACAAAGAATAACACATTCAATATTTTTACAATGTACAAGAGATTATTATTCCTTCATTTAAGAATATCGCGTATCGCATTTATGGATCTTTTGTTAAAATTAACGTAGTACAAGCCGCAGTATCAGTGTTGTTATGTAGAACGTATTGGTTTTTATATTCATTTCCTCAATCAGCCTCAATTTCATACCATGAAGCAGACGTACCAAAGGTAACTAGAGTATATGCCTGAGTTCAACTGAGTTCAACTGAGTTCAACTGAGTTCAAATCAGCCAACTAGCTGCGCTAGGTCATTCCTTATCCCCTATTGTCCCTACACATCAATTAATCTCAATACCAGTACCGCAATAACCAATAATAACAATAGTTTGTATTAACTGAATGAATCACAACTATCCCTCTGTTGTATTTGGGTGCAAAAGTTAACAATAGGCAAAATCTGTGCAAAATGCGTGCAAAACTATGCGGAAATGACAAGAAATACTTTTAAAGATGTGGTGAATATACAGAAGTCATAGTTTTTTCAAGCTATATAAACTATAATACTGTCTCAAGGATTGATGAACATTTACTCAGTCAGTCAGTTAGTTACAGTCACGAACGAACAAACGAGCGAATTCATGTTCACTACTCACTTACTCACTCAAGCAGCACTCACTCACTCACTAACTCACTCACTCACTCACTCACTCACTCACTCACTCACTCACTCACTCGCTTCGCTCGTTCGTTCGTTCGTTCGTTCGTTCGCTCGTTCGTTCGTTCGTTCGCTCCTCATATCCCATTATTGCGGTATGGGTCCCAGAATCATGCCAATGCGATAAAAGTCCGAAAATATCCACACTGGGTGTAGTTTATTCAACTTGAACCTTCTGACATGCGAGTACTTAAACTTAGCACCATGTTCGTGTTCTGAAACTTGGAACCATGTTTGTCCTCCTCAAACTGTCCGTTTTAAATAACCACTCAATTTAATCAACTTTAGTCTAGTTTGTTCAATAGTCATTCTACGTGCAACGTTACCAAATGTTGTATAACATGCCCAGTTTGCCTATTAAATTTGAATTATAATAAGATGCTCACTAAACCTTTTATTCAGTTTCTCGTGTACAATGTTGATACCAAAAGCGGTTAAATTCATCTGGAACAGCTGCTGAATGTGTTGAATCCGCCGAGTTCACGAGGAACCAGCGAACGAGCGAAGCGAGTGAGTGAGTGAGCGAGTGAGTGCGTGAGTGAGTTCGTTAGCTCGTTCGTTCGTTCGTGAGTGATTTGCCGGATATTTTACAAGTGTTTGATGGTGTTTTCAAAGTGATTGAGAGGGGTTTCAAGGTGATTGATGGGGGGTTCAAAGGGTTCGATACATGATAAATTCATCAGGCATTCAAAAGGTGGGTCTTTAGAGGTTTGTTCCATTAAAATTGCCAGACTCCAAAGGGTGGGACCTGAGAAAAATCCAAAGGGAGGGACCTTGAGAAAAGTTCATTAGTAAAAGTATCCTACGCAGATACAAGACATTTCATTCAAGACCAGAAAATGAGCAAAGCGAGTAAATCAAGCACTCACTCACTCACGCATTTACACTTGCTCACTCACTCACTCACTCACTCACTCACTCACTTACTCGCTTCGCTCGTTCGCTCGTTCGCTCGTTCGCTCGTAATCTTGACAAGGCTTTTGAATGACAAGAATCAAAGTTACGCTGGATATACTATTGATTTGATGTAGAGTAACGTTATTTGGATTTTTGAAGATCAGCAACGTCGTTGACGTGTGGTGTGGCTATTTAATTTATATAGTCTGTTTCGAGTGGTCTGGTA
The DNA here is from genome assembly GCA_030562865.1 of Kodamaea lidongshanica (nom. inval.). Taxonomy (NCBI): domain Eukaryota; kingdom Fungi; phylum Ascomycota; class Pichiomycetes; order Serinales; family Debaryomycetaceae; genus Kodamaea; species Kodamaea lidongshanica (nom. inval.). Next base: position 86,373 of record JAKUAJ010000035.1, on the reverse strand, counting down.
GTACTGCAAAGCAGTACTATGAGTGCATATGTACGTTATCATATTTTTGCACCAAGAATAGTAATTCTCCTCCAATTTAATTTCATAAAGTTAAAAGTATTGGCAATTATGTGAAAAGTTTGTAGGAACGAGCGATCGAACGAGCGAACGTATATTAGAAAAGGCACATTCATTTGTACAACGAGCTACGCTACTCACTCAAAGTGCTCGATCGAACGAGTACGAATGAATGAACGAACGAGTACGAATGAATGAACGAACGAGTACGAATGAATGAACGACCGAGTACGAATGAACGAACGAATGAACGAACGAATGAACGAACGAATGAACAAACGAATGAACGAACGAATGAACGAACTCAATCACTCATCGGAATCCGCACTCACGAACTCAATCACTCATTCGAATCCACATTCACGAACTCACGAACTCGCTCGTTCGATCGATCTATCGTTCGTTTACATTACGTAAGGCACATTCTACTTTACTTTCACGCTAAACCTCCAACTAGAACCTACCTCAATAATACCTGTGCGAGTATACCTGTTTGAGTGTGTCAAATACCGGTTTCGCAGCCAATCCAGGAAATGGTTGCATAGACGAAGTGAGCGAACAAACGAGCGAACAAACGAGCGAAGCGAGTGAGTGAGTGAGTTTGTGAGTTCGTTCGTTCGTTCGTTCGTTCGTGAGTGTGTACGGACAAGGTGAGTGCGAGCGAGTGTGAACGGACAAGGAGTGTGCGAGTGAGTGAGTTCGGACGTATGTTCGAGTGCGTTCGTTCATGATACATAAGCTATTAGTGATCGGTATTTACAAGTGATAGTAAAGCTCAAGTTGGTATCAGTATCAAGCTTTAAACGAATAGTGCCGAAGCAGTACTAGTGTTATGTATTCTACTAAAAATAGTGCTGCAAAGTAGTACTATGAGTATAGTGTATGATCCTATTACAATGCTGTGAATCAGTACTATGATTCTAGTGTATGATCAATGCTGCGAAGCATTATTATGAGTCTAGCTTATGATTCCATTACAAATAGTTTAAATCTACCCTCTACAATCTAATCGGTAGAATTTACGAAACAAAGTAATCTTCTCTCTATGTGATAAATATGTAATGCTCTTATGATGTACAGCTCTTTTATGTTACACACCACTTGTACATTTCACACGTTTCTCTCGTAAATCACCAAGAGGTCATTCAGGCGAAGTAAGCTAATTAAAATGATATAGATATAATTGATGCGAGATATGACGGGGCGAGAGGTTGCTCGTTGGCTTGATATGTTCGCTCGTTAAACCACATGCACGTAATCCACTGATGAATAATTTAAATGTACTAGTATAATTATCATGCTAATACACCCACACATGGATACGACAGTACTACATAGCTTCTCTGTGACGTCTATACGTCCAATATACTAATACAAAAAGACAAAGTCTGACAAACACCAAAGGTCCAAAAGGTTGTGCAAGTGCATATAAACATTCATGTCACCAGAGTAACAAGTGTTACGTTTTGCATAGTTGATGCAATTGCAGCTTGCAGGTGACGAGTATTTGCAGCTTGCAGGTGACGAGTAATTGTATGGTTTCAAGTAAATGGCATTTTAGCTAATCATAATCACAGTCATTAGTTGGGACTAAACGAATTATGACAAAGCGAACGTGTACACGAAGAAATGAAAAACTTCATGTACATCCTCATAATCATTACCAATCCATCTTTATAAATTATCATTGTCACCTAATACACTCTAAACAGACTCGCTATTCAAACAAAATTCAATCGATTTATGCAACAACTTGCGATCCTCCTCATTAAACACCCACAAGCCGTAAATGTCACCCAACAAGTTCTTTACGATAATCAAGTTGTCATTCAATTCGATATCCATACCCATGGGAGGGTCGCTCAACTTTCCATTCGGGTTATCGAAATCAACACCATTGGGCAAATAGTGCTTGGTAACCTTGTTTGGTAAAAGACCCAAGGAAAAACATGTGGGATGGTTTCTATTCAACAAGATCAACCCATAGCAAAACAAGTCCTGGAGTGCCTCGTACGTGGTGACAACTTTCTCAGGAACCTTATAATGTCTGGCGTACAATGCGAGGGCGCCCTGGTAGTCACACTTGATCCATTCCTCCAACTCTTCGTTGAACTTGTAGATGACACAATGCGAGGTATGACATAGGAGTTGCTTTATTGTGGGATCATATCTACTAATGACGTTGAAGTTAAGGGTACTTCTGTATAAATTGAAGGCTTCATCGGTGGTGATTTGTTCTTGAGGAGCCTCTGATTCGTCCTTACTCTTCTTCTTTTGCTTTGCCATTTTGTATTTCGTAGCTTGCGAAACTTTGATTTTATTACATACTCCTTTTAATCATACTACTAATGTTTAGATCACTCTCCAAAGCTTCTTCTTTAAGGCCATTGGCTCGTTCCATCAGTGTTGGTTCCAAGATCCCTGCCATTGAGTTGTTTGAAGGCTCTCCAGGTAATTCCGTCAATCTTTCTGCTGAAATTGCTTCTGGTAAGTCGGTTATTCTTGGTGTGCCTGGTGCTTTCAGTCCTGGTTGTTCAGCATCTCACATCCCTGGCTACGTGAGAGATTTGCCAAAGTTTATCGAAAAAGGTTACAAGAATGTCTATGTTGTTTCCGTCAACGATGCTTTTGTTATGAAAGCCTGGGGTGAGTCATTGATCAAGGATGGTTCCGAAAACATCAAATTCTACGCCGATCCAAAGGGTGAGTTTATTGGTTCCCTTGACTTGCTTTTCGATGCTTCCAAGTTCTTTGGCAACCACAGATCAAAGAGATTTGCTTTATTGGTTGAAGACGGTGCTGTGTCTCAATCTTTTGTTGAACCAGATAATGTTTCCGTTAAAGTTTCAGACGCTGCTGAGGTTTTACAAAAGGCTTAGGAGTGGTTTCTTAGTAACCAATACAAGTAACATATTATAATCATAAAAATGTAGAGTAAACCATTGAACGAACCCCTACACAATCACTCACTAACAACTTCGCTCGTTTGTTCTCGCTCACATACTCACATTTTCGTACAAAATGTCAATCATTCTAGCCAACTTGAAAGGCTTTATTGTACCAAGATATCACATTCGGTGCCTCCCATCTTTCCGGTCCCTCCGCTCCCTCCTGTCACTGTCATCTAGTTCATTTTCCAAAACCGACTTGGATGAAGCAAAAAATTGGCTTGAAACCTTTGACGCTTCCAAGATCCCAAGAAACGTTTTCCGGGTATCATTCAGCAGGTCATCCGGACCCGGAGGTCAGAAGGTTAACAAGACATCCCTGAAGGCAACCATAGCCATGAATGAACATGAGTGGTTAAACCCAACCTTTTGTTACTGGATACCCTCGGCCTTACGACACCAACTCGAATCCAACAGAATACGTTACCAAGGTAAAAACGGTGGCTTGGTTATACAAAGTGATACAAATCGAAGCAGAGATGTGAACACAGATGAATGCTTTGAAAAATTGCTTTCCGAAATCAAAGACAAAGTCCATTTGGAGGCTGAAGTCAGTGCAGAAGATTTGAAGAAATGGAAGCAGGTGAGGCAAGTGAGCAATGAGGCCCGTTTACTTAATAAAAAGAAGGTTTCTGACAAGAAGAGACTAAGATCGAGTAAGATGGAATGGTGAGGGAGAAAGAGTAGAGGTATGGAAAGCACTCAAGCAAGAGTAGAGGGTACGTAAAGTACTCAAGCAATAGTACAGACTACAGAGAGCACAGAAAAACACGCAAGCACTCGTACAGAGAGCGTGAGTTCGATCCTAACACAGAAACACTCAGCTCTGGTGGTTACTAATCTCAATATCCCAGAGAGTAATTCATGCCTGTTGTGACCCTTACCGCAATAATCGAAGTGTCCATTACCTGTCTTTGATGTTGAATGGATCCAAGGAATCAATACCATTTTTGATGATCTCATGGAATAGAGAGGAGATTCTAGCACGTCCAATCAACTCTTGGAAGTTAATACTTTGGATTCACCATTCAAAATCCCATTGTAATCCTTGCTCAGTACAGTTGATGCACACAGTGAAGCCATTTCGGGTCCCAACAGATTCATTTTGATATGTTTCACCCCTCATTTCGATATCTGGAAGGGTACCCTTGATGTGATGCGAGAGGATTCCGTTCAATTTCGTGGCCAAGTATGGGGTTCCATAGTGGTGAGATTTTGCTTCATAGGTTGAATGGTTTTCAAAAACCGATTTTTCATCATGCAATGCATCTCTAATGGTTTTCTTATATTCGATATCTTTTTGTCCCTTACCGGAGCGTAGGGGAATCTTAATGGATTCACCGGCCAAACTGTCAATGTAATCATACGGCCGGCCAAACTGTCAATCACGTCAGTTCCTTGATCTATGAGGTCTACTTTGGTGAAAACACCAATGGTTCTTGTTCTTTCGGGGTCAACTTCACGGGCCAATTCTAACCATCCAAGTTTGCCAAGTCGGTATTACTTGCCACTCAAGAAAATAGCATTGGGCTCGGAAATGAACTTTATAACCATATCTCGAATTTGCTTCTCAATGTCCTTGGGCTGATCTCTAACAGTAACCTTGGTTAACCCAGGTAATTTAACTAAGGTCAAGGTTAGCACGTGCGGAGAGTTACGCATACGAACGAGCGATACGAACGAGCGAAGCGAGTGAGTGCGTGAGTAAGTGAGTGCGTGAGTGAGTGCGAACATTTGAGTTCGTGAGTGAGTTCGTGAGTGAGTTCGTGAGTGAGTTCGTGAGTGAGTGCGTGAGTGAGTGCGAACATTTGAGTTCGTGAGTGAGTTCGTGAGTGAGTTCGTGAGTGAGTTCGTGAGTGAGTTCGTGAGTGAGTTCGTGAGTGAGTTCGTGAGTGAGTGCGAACATTTGAGTTCGCGAGTGAGTGCAAACATTTGAGTAAGCTCTGTATGTGCAAACACTCTGTGAGTGTAGGTATACCTTGGTACTACAATACTATCAATCTAAACAAGTCCGAACCCCACCAATGCTTATATTAATAAAATCATACATGTTAACCATATATCATGTTAACCACATTTTCATAATCACTCACAGAGCTCACAGCAGACAGAGTTTATTTTACTCAAATTACCCGAGATTGTCAAGTTGATGGGAACTGGTTAGATCCGAGGTTTTTACCGGTTTTCGCATCAGTAATCTCGGCTCTAATATCTTCTTGTAAACTTCTTATGAAGATGATAACTTGTTTGCAGTCGTCATATCCAATGAGGTGTCACGCGAAGAAATCAATTGTTGTTTCAAGCGAATTGTCAGTGGTTACCTTCTCCATGGAATTGGCTCATGGAGGATAATTGATACTGGAGGTATTGTCAGGAGCTTTTTTCGCACGAACTCACCCACGCACTCACTCGCTCGCTTCTTTCACTTACAAAAGAGGCAGCCCGAAAGAGTGGTGTCTTGCCATTTAAAGGTTGAGTTTCTTACTCAAAGCGGATAGTTTCTATTACACCTTCACGTTTACACATATCGTAATACCTGAGATACCCCCCTCTCTTATACGCTAGATGTCTAGTTTCAGGAATACTTTCTTCAACCTACAATACGTTTCAACCAACCCCCAGATTGTTCCAACCATGCAAAGCCCCAAGTAGTAATATACCGCTATTTACAGTTAACAGATTATGGATTTCGGTTCTGCCGTTGTGTTTCATATCCCTTGACAAAGTTATTGATTGAATTCCAGGGAATTGTTGGGCGAACGAGCAAACAAGCGAACGAGCGTAGCGAGTGAGTGCGTGAGTTGGTTAGTGCGTGAGTGAGTGCGTGAGTTCGTTCGCTTGTTCGTTCGTTCGTTCGTTCATTCATTCGTTCATTCGTTCATTCGTTCGTTCTTTCATTCGTTCATTCGTTCGCTAGTGATCATTTAAACTCTTTGCTAAAATCAATTGAATGAATACATGAGACTACCAGTTATTGTCAGAACATAAGCGTGGCTGCAAAATTGATTCACACCCTGTTGCACCCCTATCAGCATTAGAGAAATAGAACTAACCAGTCTTTAGATACGAATGTATAGTTTTGTTCAAATATATAATCAGTATTGAATTCAAAAAGTTTGCTCAGTTATTCTGAATAGCTCACTCAGTTATTCTCTCACTCAGCCTGAATATCTCACTCACTCACTCGCAAAAACAATGGAACTAGCCTCTCCAAAACTACATAGTATACAATAGAGATTTTTCAAATATTCGGCTAGTGGATGAGAAATAGATTCAGACTTGCTATCATCAAATTAAAGAAACCAAATTATGAGGTGGTTAAATCATTAAAATCAAAAGAGTTTGCTCAATCACAAGTTTGTTCAAGTATAAGAGTTTGCTCGATCATTAGAATTCACTACTCAGGAAAGAGAGAACGAACAAACGAGCGAATGAAATCACGAACTCACGAACTCGCTCGTATTCTCAACTCGTATCTACTCATATATAAAGTAGAATAGAAAGAGAAGATTTTTTACTCAAATTATAAGCTTGTTTGAATCTACTGAATTCGCTACTCACTCACTCACTCACCTCACTTTGTTCATTCACACACACTCACTCACTCAATACTATAGTTACATTATTGCGGTACGGGTCTCTTACGAACGAGCGAACGAGCGAACGAGCGAACGAGCGAACTCACAACGTACAAACTCACGCACGCACAAACTAACTCGCTTCGATCGCTTGTTCGCTTCAAACACCACCATGCCCTAACCATTCAAGCTCTAGAACCTCATAAAACCGGAATTTACAGCTAACAAATACACATCTGATCAACTACAACAGTATTTTAGGATAAGGTTCATAGAGTAATGAGTTGCGTAATCCACCTTGTAGATGAGATCCTCACTATTAGCCAAGAGAGTACAACCAATATGAAATTTACACACTCTGGCTGGACTTGTCTAAGCTGAACATTGCCATCAATAGCTATTCACTCACTCACTCACTCACGCACTTACTCGCTTCCCTCGTTCGTTCGTTCGTTATATCAAAAATACAAAACTTTATACGTTAAATAAAGACATATCGGCATAAGCTCGTACTTGTGTTCAAATTTTGCATCGAAAGGTTTGGTATCATTTTAGTCTTTACCCAGGGTTGTAGCTGTAATCAGACAGCGAAGCGAGTGAGTGATAAGCGAAATTTGAATTGCGGATACCCGATGATTTTACTATTCGGTTATACATGTTAAGGTGAAAATGACTGATATCGAAAATCACTCACTCACTCACTCACTCTTGGCTCGTTGGCGTATGTGAGTATGAGTAAAGCGTATCAGTTAAGCGTATGAGTTACTATTTCGTAATCTTTTATTCATCTGTGATTTTCTGTGTTAGGGCGAGTGATAGAGAATACATTCGATGTTGATATCTATGATCGAGATATGCTAATACATCACATCCAAGCTTATTGTCACTCTAACACTATCATTCTCTATTCTTAACCTTTGATTCATAAGAAAGAACAAATTTCACTTTTTGCTAAAGTGTACATTCAAAGCTTGTACTGTATAATTGTACACCAACTCACCTGTTCACTGTTGCTATTCAAGCAAAAGGGAAAGCTGTCATAAATCCAATAATTAAAATATATATCCAATCTTTATAAAGTATACAAATAAACTCACTGTAGGAATATCAATGTGGCATGAGCCATACTCAAAGAGCTCCAAGCTCATTAAAGCTCAAAGACTGAGTTGTAGGCTCGGAGGTATATCAAAAATCACTCGAGAACTCATCGCAAACTCGCTAGTTCAAATCAAGGAATTTGTTACTCACTTAGCTTGTTCGGTCAAGGGATTCGCAACTCACTCGCTTTGATCGTTCGGTCAAGGAATTCGCAACTCACTCACTCGCTTTGATCGTTCGGTCAAGGAATTCGCAACTCACTCACTCGCTTTGATCGTTCATTCAATCAAAGAATTAGTCCTATATGAATGGGACAAAAGCTAACATAAAGTATGAATAGGATGTGTCGCATGTAATGTACCATTTACGTGGAAATTCGAGTCGTTCGAGTCGTTCGGGTGGCACATTTATTTCCTCCTTATACCATCTTCTTCACCAGAGGCTCTAGTATATCGGCTGCAATTTCATCACCTGGATCATGTCAAACACAGCAATATTACAAGTGTATTCACCTTCTTGTATATAAACTTTGCTTGGATCTTTTGCTAGTGATACAAGGTTCTGTACGGTTAAGAGGTGTACACGTATTACCCGATAATCATCTAGAGCTCACAAAAGTAACTTGACAGCTGATTCATAAGAGGAAACCTACACGAACGAGCGAAACTGGTTAAATAACACTTTTTCACAAAAGTGCTCATTCTACAGGATCATTTGCTTGGTTTAAGCATAAAATCATATTCCTAAACCTTTTCAATTCTTCAGCACATAACTCCCTTTGATTAAATCATCTACAAATGAACGGTTAGTGAAATGAATGATGGTCTTGATGTCCACCTTCACACTTGAATGCGATCAAAAAAATAGGCAAATGGACAGTGTTTAAATTGTCTTTGATGGTGAACAAAAGTCGGTTTTTTCGTTACTGTTACATGTGTTGTACATGTCGTTTTCATGGCTGCAAAAATGGACAGAGTGAGTGCGAGTGTGAGTGAGTGTGAGTGAGTGAGTGCGACTCTGAGTGAGTGTGAGTGTAAGTGAGTTCGAGTCTGAGTGATCAAATTCGCTTCGCTCGTGAGTGCGAGTCTGAGTGAGTTCGAGTCTGAGTGAGCAAACTCGCTTCGCTCGTTACCAAAAGTAGTAATGGTACACTTTTAGAATCACTTGTGATTAACCATACAAGAATTGCTAACCAAAAGCATAGAAGATAAAGTAGTACTATTCGTCATTACAAAGAAGATAATACATTACTCATAGTACTGCTTTGCAGCACTTTTCGTCATTACAAGGAAGATAATACATTACTCATAGTACTGCTTCGCAGCACTATTAGTCATTACAAAGAAGACAATACATTACTCATAGTACTGCTTCGCAGCACTATTCGCATAGGATTCTAAAAACCAGCATATCAAAACCAATATTGACAGTAGTGTAAAGCTGTATTGCAATTGGTACCTCAAATTACGAGGTGAGTGTTTGGACTAATGACATGGTTAGTCAGTAACGCACTCACTCGAGTGAGCAAAGTAAGAGTGTATGTTGAGTGAGATTTTCTAGGTAATCCTCGTCTTTATACTCTCCACATGAGGAGTTTTCAAACAGAATATAATCTTGGGTATAGTTATAGGGTCAAATTTGGTGAGCGAAGCAAGCTCGGTTTGATCAACAAATTTGGCTCGCTCGGTTTGCTTGCTCTATTCGCTCTATTCGCTCTATTCGCTCTATTCGCTCTATTCGCTCTGTTCGCTCTGTTCGCTCTGTTCGCTCTGTTCGCTCTATTCGCTCTGTTCGCTCTGTTTGCTCTGTTCCCTCTATTTGCTCTGTTTGCTCTAGTCGCTCTGTTTGCTATATTCGCTCTGTTCGCTCTATTCGCTCTATTCGCTCTATTCGCTCTATTCGCTCTGTTCGCTCTATTCGCTCTGTTTGCTCTATTCTCTCTGTTCGCTCTATTCGCTCTATTCGCTCTGTTCGCTCTGTTTGCTCTGTTCGCTCTATTCGCTCTGTTCGCTCTATTCGCTCTATTCGCTCTGTTCGCTCTGTTTGCTCTATTCGCTCTGTTTGCTATATTCGCTCTATTCGCTCTGTTCTCTCTGTTCGCTCTATTCGCTCTGTTCTCTCTGTTCGCTCTATTCGCTCTGTTCGCTCGTTTGCTTGTTTCACCTCTATTAATTCTATTCATTTTGAACCCTCTTCACCATCCAATTTCATTCATAAACCATCCTAAACATTCCTTTACAAACCTACATAAACCAATTCAATTCCATGTCAAATTCACTCTCCTCAAATATCATCCCAAATACCCTCTGTTATCGCAGGCTTTTTCATTGAAATTTCATTAAAAAAACATGAACAAACTATCACAACCAATAGTTGAAGCGTCCAAAGCCTTAGCACAAGACCTCAAAGAACTCAATTCAGATAAAGATCATATACAAATACCCATAGAAACCTTCACCAACACATACTTTGTTGATGTAATTGAAAATCTCAACTTGGATTATCAAGTCAAGGTAGTCACCATAGATGAAGAGTCAGAGGGTAAGGCACAAAAATTTAATAATGAACTCAAGGAAAAGCTTCAAGATACAGTGGCTTCATGTGCCTTTCAAGAATATATTCATGAAACGTTCCTGGCGTATATCAAATCTAAAGATGATACGGAACCGGTAATACAATGTACAGAGTATTCATTGAATATGACAGAGATGGAATTTTTTAATAAAATCAGTATATGCTTGGATTATATGATCCATTTGATAAACACAAAGTATAACCATATGAAGCACATATTCTTTGACAATGTACTCAAAGTGCTGAAATTATTAAGTGAAATATCCAAAGACCAAGTTGAAATTTTTTGGTATTATATGGAGACTCGAGAGAGTATAATCATTGATAAAGTGTTTAGTAATGCTATTATAGCTGATAGAATTTCATTTTTGGACATTTGCAATAGGTTAACAGACAAGTATAACCCAAAGACACCAAAAAAAGATACATATAGAAAGGATACATTCAACGATAACCTTCAGTATCGAGTTCGTATGTTCATTTCAAACGTTTTTCTATTCGAAGATAACACTGGATTGAACAAGTACTTTAACATCTCGAACAAAAAAAGCTTAGACTTTAAAAAATTGAAAAGCCCATTTATTGAGGATATCTTGTACATTCAAAGGGTGTTCAACGATCCGTGTACATATCTCAAAAGAACTCATTCATCAGATTTGAAATCAATCATGAGTGCCATAAAAAGTGTCTACACCTATTTACTACAAGAGGAAGTGACCTATCAAAAAGCCAATCATATCGAGCCACTTTTAATACCTGCTCCAAAATCTGAATCGGAAAAAGCATACTTGACAAATAAATATTCCGAAGCTCTCTTTTTCCCGGAAATCTACTTGTCTTCATATTTTGATAAACTGGGTGAGTTGAGTGAAGAAGATAAGAAATTCTTTAATGTTCTCTTTAACAATTCCAAAGTCAGAGTGCAATATTTGATTATGATTTATTTCGTGGCCAATCTATATCTTGAGCTTGAACCTAAAGAAAAATCGGAATTACTAAGAAATATCACGGGGTCCAAGGCCATCAACGTTAAGCATTTAAGTGATGCCATACTACCAGAAGCCCATAGGTTTTTCTTCACTAGTGTTAAAAGGGAAATATTCACAGCATTGAAAGAACATGATCTGTCACTTGCTTACATGCTTCAACACTTGGCCCTCACGGAAAAAATATGGTGGGGATGGCTTATCTATGGTAAGGATCCAAACACAAACAAATCATTCTTTGCAGACAAAGAGCTTACAACCCAAGAATTGATTTCTTGTAAAGAGAAATTTGAAGAAATGTTTCCATTCAAAAGCAAACAATACTTTAACACGTACATCACTCCGCAATTGACTCGGAGAATGAGAACCACAACGGGATTGGACAAGTTGAAGAACAAAACATCATTGGTTAACTATGACGATGCCATTGAGGATTTGAACATCAAGATTTCAAATGGAGACCGTGGATTGGTTGAAGAGCGTAACAGTTTGATTTGGAAGAAGCTCAAAAGTAATAGGCATGAGTCTTGGTTGAAAATGGGGATTTCAATTGTTCCGGATATGCTTTCAACGCCATTGGTTGTTGATGAGAAGGGGGGAGAGGGTGACCAAGAAAGGGGTGAGGGTGACGAGGGTGACCAAGAAAGGGGTGACGACCAAGAAAGGGGTGACGACCAAGAAATGGTTGAAAATGATCAAGAAAAAGAAGAGGGTGAAGGTGAAGAAGCTGATGTAAGCAAAGTTGAAGGAGAGTCTGAAAACAAAAATGAAGATCAAAGCGAAAATCGTGAAAATGAAACCATCCTGGAGTCAATTGAAGAGAAACTGGAATCTCTCAAAAGGCGACACAGCGAAACTGAGTAGGGGGAAGTGGAGGGTGAAATCAAATTGAGTGAAAAAATCGAACGAGCGAAGTGAGTGAAATAATCGAACGAGCGAAGCGAGTGAGTGAGTGAGTGAGTGCATGAGTGAATTAACGCACTGACTCCTACTCGCACTCATTCACGCATTTCTTTCACGCACTCAAACACGCTTCATTCACGCACTCATTCACGCACTTTGTTCGTTCTCACTCACTCAATCACTTTTTTCGTTCTCACTCACTCATTCACTTTTTTCGTTCTCACTCACTTACACTCATTCCTCGCATGAGTCCAACTTTTCTTTGCTCCTCCATTACAAGTTCTACATCTACAACTCTAACTTTGTGGGTGAGATGATTTTCTTGCTTGGATGTATAGTGCAATGATAGGGTTGAGTATGATAAAGGGAACAATAATTGGTGCGAACATAACGGTCACACATAACGGTTACACACAACGGTGGTGATGGTGATGGCAAATTTTTAAATTGGATTATATTGAAAGGGAATCTAGATTAGCATTACATGCATTTATAAGCGTAGGGAACGACTTTTTATGGGCAATTTGAATTGTCACTATATAACGAATAAAAGAATATCTCACTCAGTTGGGTATAGGTGTATAGTTCTATTTTAATCCTTTTGAGCACAAGAGATGGTTGATGATGTTTATGTGAATTTGGAATAGATGTAGCGATCGAACGAACGAGCGAAGCGAGTGAGTTCGTTCGATCGTACGTTTGAACCGTTCGCTCGTTCGTTCGCTCGTTCGTTTGAACCGTTCGCTCGTTCGTTCGCTCGTTCGTTTGAACCGTTCGCTCGTTCGCTCGTTCGTTCAAAGGGCTTCGCAGTATCATGCGTGTGATGGCAAAGCCCTCTCGTGAATTATTGAACTTTATGGAATAAAACATTTTCATATTTATACTCAAGCACTCACTCGCTCACTGATTGCAAAATTACGGTGTTGATATTTACTCAAACACATAAACGTATAAATCTGATACCAGAAAATTGATTCAACAGTGTAGATATTGGTGCATTTGTTGAATTGGATTGAAATAATTGATGGGAAAGATTTTGTTGGTGCTTACAGATTGTTTGAAAACATTTCCAAATATAGTTTATTGGTTGGTGAAAACCATGAAAAAACACTAGAGTAGAGGCATTATTCGTAATGACACAAGCGAGCGAGCGTAGCGAGTGAGTGAGTTCGTGAGTGAGTTCGTGAGTGAGTTCGTGAGTGAGTTCGTGAGTGAATGAGTTAATGAGTGGGTGTGACTACCTGACAAACTGACTGAATAAGTGTGTGTGTGCGACTGAGTTATTGAGTGTGTGTGACTGAGTAAATGAGTGTGTGCGTGTGACTGAGTAAGTGTGTGTGTGTGACTGAGTAAGTGGGTGTGTGTGACTGACTGACTGAGTGTCCATCATCAATTATGAACAATAATTTACAATCTTACGAGCTCCAACCATTTAATCGCTCAATTATGACCTTTTCCCCAACCATATACACCATTTGATACCCAAAGTCATGACATAATCAAACCAAAGCTAGAGACAATAATTACAATAAAAGTACAAACTTCTTGATTTCGCCAAATCTAAACGTCATGAGTGAAGCGAGTGCGTGGGTGCGTGGGTGCGTGAATGAGTGCATGAGTTCGTGAGTATCAGACTTCTTGAGTGTCAGACTTCTTGAGTTCGTGCATTCTATGTCCTTACAACTACTTCTTTGAATACGTCAAAACGTTTCTTTATATATTAGCAGCAGTGAATGCCTCAATGCATCTTTGGTATGAAATTTGCCATGGCTGCAAAAATATGTGCAAACAAATCCTTGGCTCACTCGTAATTGCCGTCTTGTTAGGGTGAGCATACATTGCTCAGCAGTCGATAAGCTACACATACGTGAAGGACGACTCGGACCACAACAACTAGGTTTAAGCTTAATAGACGAAAGTTTATTAGACGAAAGTTTATTAGAGGAGCTACACGACACTTTGAGACAGCTATATAGGTTGCAAACCATACATAGTAGCTATATAAAGAGGTCTAACTCGACCAATAAATATAAGTTGAGTTCTAAAGCTTGTAGCAGACATTAAGTTAATCTCTGCCAAACATAACAGTCTCAATGTTGCATTTTGTTAGATGTAATGTAGTAGCTCACGAAAGAACGAACGAACGAACGAAAGAACGAACGAGCTCAATCACTCACTCACGCACTCACTCAATCACTCAATCACTCAATCACTCAATCACTCAATCACTCAATCACGCACTCACTCAATCACTCACTCAATCACTCAATCACGCACTCATTCAATCACTCACTCTATCACTCAATCACTCAATCACTCACGAACTCAATCACTCAATCACTCACTCAATCACTCACGAACTCACAAATTCGCTTCGCTCATTTGAATTCACTTCGCTCATTTGAATTCACTTCGCTCATTTGAAGCTCTGTCTGTTCGAAAGACTTGACAAGATGAATTTGCTTCTGGTTATACTTTTCATCTGCACTTTGAAAGCCATACTAGACGTGGTACCAAATTTACTCACTACACAAAAGAGTAAATCTCATACTAGTTCTGTAACCCGAGCGAAGCGAGTGAGTGAGCAAGGAAGGGAAAAGTTTCTGAGTATCAACCACTCATAGTACTGCAAGTAACTAGCCTTTAAAACCCGTATCGTAAGTTACTCACAATCTCACACAATCTTACATACTCATTCACTCCTCACTTGTTTCGCTCGTTCGTTCGTTTTCATAATTATAGAAATAATCTTGTGAACTTAACCAACCTTAGATCTTAGCCTTGTCAGTGTCAACTTAACAGCAGCATTGTTGATAGCAAATGTCTTTCTTTCCACAGTGTGGGTTTGGAAAGTAACAATGACACCATTCCTCCAGGCAACAACCCTCAAAGTTTCACCTGGGACTAACCTCTAAAAGATGAATTTCGTATCTCAAATTTGGTTATTCACTTTAACAAGATATTGAGAATGTCAGAGATGTAGGATTTTAGGCCTGTTTGAGGTGTGTAGTGCAGATATTGCTTGTATTAGTATAGTGCAAGCTCGTAGTGATTTCGAGCTTAGTGTATTTAGACGAGCAAATATAGATTGTCATGGCAGCAAGGTATTTAAAAGCTAATATATTGTCTGTATTTGTCACTTGGCGTTAGGTTTGCCAATTTACTAAGTCGAATACGTAACACTTGATCTGTTTCTCTGTCTCTATTCTTGTTTCACTGACTGCTTTCAAGTGTAGACTCAATGCGTTTATACTAACCATGTTAAGTACTTTTATCAATTTACTCTTGATTGTTATATCTTTTATTTACTCTCTTTGCTTGTACGTACTCTCTTTCTCTTACTCTACATCTATTGGATTTTGATGGCAAAATTCCTCAAGTCAAGTTCATTCAATAAACACTGTATTGTGAGAAACTTGACCTTCCAGAGTTAACCCCAACTGTTGTGTGGCTTGAAAAGGAATTTGCACGAGCAGAGTATGAGTGCAAAGAGATCACAGATTGTAGAGTAGTATTATATATCGAGTATTTATATATAGTTGAATTAATAGACCATACTATTTATATACTATTCATATACCATACTATTTATATACTACACTATTCATACTATACATGCACTCATAGTACTGCTTCGCAGTACTATGCTACACATACACTCATAGTACTGCTTCGCAGTACTAAGATTGTTCGCGCAAAAATTCAATACTCAATGACCACCAAGAGGAAACTGAGTGCTCGTCCTCGTACAAGATCCTCAGTGACGTCACGCAAGGCCAACCTAGAACCAGACGATGTGTTAACATCCGAGAGCATTTCCAAAGAGATTCCAGATCTAAGCATAACCAGTCCTAGAAGACACCGAATGGAGGAGCTTGATTCGTCCCCCATTAAGAGAATCTACGACTTGAAGGCTGATTCATCGTCACCACTAAAGAGAGTCTCCCCAAGAAGACACGAGAGAAGTGCCAGACTTGTGGATTCTCCAGATACACAGTTGACCCCTATAACAAGACTGTCTAGACGAACCCGTCACTCAACACAATCAATTCCAAGCAATAAGGACATTTCCCCGGTAGGTAGATCTGACAAGCAATTAGAAAAGTCCCCTGAAATCACCTCGGCAAAAGATGTGGTTCAGGAAGCCAGCTCTACCAGGAACCGGTCCCCAAACAGGTCCCGAAGCGGGTCCCCAAGCGGGTCCCCAAGTGGGTCCCCAAACGAGTCTCCAAACTCTTCACCAATTAGGCCAAGAAGTGATACACCTCAAAGTGATAAACCTCAAGGTGATACACATTTACACTCTAAAAATGAGATATCACCAAGTAAAAACCAGATATTACCAACCGAGACATTACCAACCGAGACATTGCCAACCAAAACATCCAAACCAAGAAAAGACTTCTCGTCGCCAATCAAACAATCGCATCTCAAGCTTAGATCACCAAATATGGAATCGCCCATAAGCCGGTTTCTCAACTCGTCGCCCAATAAAAAGTCGGTTGCATTTTCCGACGACTTGATATCGGACATTCCCAGCTCTCCCTCGTATCCAAGACCTGTTACGCCCAAGAAATCGATTTTGAAAACCTTTGCAAATACCAACGACCCTCAGAACCCCAACGATACAAGCTTATGGAAAAAACTGAGGACCAACCCTTCCAATCCCGAATTTTGGCTCCAGGGTACCATCATCCAATTACAGCCTAGCTCCTCCGGATTGAACCAACTAGTGGAAGGGTGCGTGCACGTGTTGAAACAAGAGTCATTTGAGATGCGATTTGAAGTTTACGCTACGTTAAACAATATCTATAAAACGAACACTAGTGAGACCTTAATGAGGGTATTCACCATCAATTCTCAAAAAGACTCCAATTGTATTATTGAATTGTCTGGGATTGTTAAGCATGATTTGTTGAAGCTCGAAAAGGAAATTGAGCAAAATGACCCATTTATAATACGAACCATTAGTCAGGCTTTGAAGCTTATGAATTTCTTAATGCTTGATCAAGAGCTTAATAATTTTATTCCTTTGGATGATGTGAAATGGTACTACAATCATGCATGTGCAATGCTTCTGAACGCCTCGTTATCCAAAGCCATGATATCTCCGTATCTATTGATTATTAAGGACTGTAAGTTCAATTTCAAGAAGAAAAAAGTGTTGTTTGAGAGTTCGGAATTACCTGAGAAAATGCTCTCGAGTGTTATCAATATGAGAAATTATTCGAGCTCCTCCATTGTCATTGAGAAGTTCATTTGCTTCAAGAACTATGTTTTGAACTTTCCTCAGATCATGGCCAAACACGTACGTCATTGGTTTGGGTTAGTTCTATTGAATGTACTTAGTTTGCCTGTTTCGCTTTATACGAAATGTATCGGTGCTGGTGTTAACTGCTTACTTGAGGTGGCCAAGGCATTTTTGGATAATAACACAGTGCATAATGTGGTACGGGAATGTTTGGATGAAGTTGTCCCCAAAGATATAACTTTGTTCTCTTCGGAAAACTTGGTTGATGCTGATACTACAGATACAACCATTGATTATGTGCTTGTGAAATTAGAGGAGTTAATCGGTGATGGTGAATTCAAGTTTGCACTTGATATTTGGCTTTCCATCACTTTATTGGTTTCAGTATCCGATGAAGGATTTGAAAAATGGAAACATTTATCAAAATGGTTAAGAATCCCCAAAGCATGTTTCAACTCACAAGACTTGAACGCTAGGATAATCGCCTTGAACAGCTGGAGAGCTATCATATACAACTTATGCTTTAACGATTTGAATGATTTGAGGAAAATCATCGATCCAATCACGAAAAACTTCCCTTCAAATGATAGACAGCAGGCTGTCAATCAAGCATTGAAACATAAAATTAAACTCTTGACTCATTTATTCTCAAGTATCGAAGCCTTGGAATCTCAAAAAGAAGTTATTGATTGCTTGAATAATGTCTTTGTGTCGATGCTCTACTACTTACTTGGACCTCACTCAATCAAACAAAACTCAAAATACTTGCACATATATTGGGATAAGATTATTCAACCGATTTTCCTTACATTTTATTTCAAAAAAACCACCAGCACTGTTTATATGAATCAACTAGGAATCCGAGTCTTGACTAGATTACTCAAGAATTCCATGCCTTTGAACGAGCGTAACTTTAATCAAATCCGATGTCTAGGAAGTGAACCACTCAATTTACATGAGATTAACTCGTTACCATCAAGATGGGTTTATATCAAATTTGATCGAATAATGCATAACGTGGTGATTGTATTCGAACTGGATAAGATTAATATCGAACAAAAGGTTAATTTTTTTAACATATTTTTGAATAATCTAAAAATCACAACCAAGAAAGAAATTGGTGTTTCTGATGGAACTTTCGATATCATTGATAATATTCCCTTTGTATTGGATGTGTTGTTCCGTACTAATGTGATTTCCTTCGATATGGCATATAAGTTGGTTTTGAACTTGATTGATACATTCGACTCACATTCACTTGTTGCACGAGGTGAACCTCAAAATGAAAACCCAGACTCCTCCATTGATATTTTTAAATTGATTATTCAGAATTGCATACATAACTTGACTTCAGAACAAGTGAAAGAATTAATTAATTTAATACTCATTAGTTTGGCTGGGCCTTCATTACTCATTTTCATACTTGATCTTTGTAATATCAATTCAACTGTTAACAATCAAGAATTGACAATCATTATAACTCAAGCTTTGAACAATAAACCAATAGTTAAGGAAAGGATTGAATATCAGTTATATGGAGAGATCTGTAAAGTATTAACTAATGACTTTGAAAACTTTGTTAAAAGAGTCGTTCAATGTATTGTCTCAGATAACAAAGATATGACACTTTATTTCGACTGCTTGAACATCAGTCAATGGAACACTCCAATTTTTAAGTACTTCTTAACTTTGGTTCATAATGCCCCAAGTGCCCCCATCCAAAAGTACACGGTACAATGTATTGAAAAACGATTTGAAAGTGACGAATCATTTATCGACTTGGTTAAGTTTTTGATTGAGTATCAATATGACTTTGAATTGTTACAGTTGGTGAATGCAATATTAATCCATTCCAAAACCTTGACAGGATACTTGAATTTTGAGTTTGAACAAGTGTGGAAGATGTTTTTGAAGAGAAAGTATGATGATGAAGATTTTTCAGTATTGGATGATTTGTTGGTTGCCACTTTTGAAATATCAGGTTTTGATGTTGTACCGTTTACATTTGAAGCATGGCTGTATTTACCGAAATTGAGGGTGATTTGTCCAAAAGAGGTTGTGGGGGTGTTGGATATGGAGGGGGAGGTTGTGGGGGGTGACAATAGAGATGACAAGGGGGGTGATGACAATAGAGATGACAAGGGGGATGTTCATGACGGGGATGTTCGTGACAGGGATGTTCGTGACGGCGATGTTCGTGACGGCGATGTTCATGAAGGTGATGTTCGTGACGGGAATGACAAGGGGGAAAAGTTGACGGATGGTGAAATAATTGAAAGCGTTGAGCTTGTCAATAACAACTTGACGGTGAAGGATAATGAACAAGAAAAGGTTGATGATGCTACCCAATCAAATGATAACCAATCAAAGGGTACCCCCCTTGATAATCCATCTCACACAATTATCGAAATACACTCCCACCAAACCAAAGAACCCGAACCCGGGGAATCTACACCAGTACGCAACCTTCGAAAGAGAAAATCATCAAAAAAGGAAAAGAAGCTGAAATCCAAAAAGAAGGATCCACAGTTTGACATTCATTCGTTTACAGCAATGTTAACTGCAAAGCTTTCATCACCCAAAAGTGAAGGCGATGAAAATAATACTCAACCCGCAAATGACGATGAAGGCAAATCTGACACTACCCAATCCCCCACAAAAGGTTTGAATGTCAAGGCAGAAAAGGTTGTACAAGTGCCTTCATCGTATGACAGCGATGACGAGATTACAATCATCAGCGAAGATCGTTATAAAATTGAAATGAGATTACCAGAGAGAGAAACCCGAAATCGAAGAAGATCAAGGAAGTTGTTGGAATTGGAGGAATTAAACTCCTCCTCGCCAACTAAAAAGAGAAGAAGGAGCGGACGTCACATGAAGAAGGATGACCTGTCGGGTGAGTTATCTGAGGGGAGAACGAACGTTTCGACTTCGGAAGATGAGACATTGGCTAGCGAGCATTCCAAAGTTGAAGATGAGGCAGTTGCCAGCGAGCATTCCAAAGTTGAAGATGAGATTGACGAGACATCAATTGAGGGGGGACATACTGTTGATCATTCAGTTGAAGAGGAGATTGATGAGCCATCATTGGAGGGGACGCATCCTGTTGATCATTCAGTTGAGGATGAAATAGAAGATCCATCATTGGAGGTGGCACATACTGTCAACCATTCCGTTGAAGAGGAAATTGAAGATCCATCAATTGACGAAGAACATCATGTCGATCATTCCGTTGATGATGAAATTGAAGATCCATCAATGGAGGCGGAACCCTCTATAGATCCATCATTAGCTTCTCATACAAATAATCAAGTTGGTGACTCATCAATTGAAAATCATTCCACAATGCACGCCTCTGGAGGTGAACTTTTAACAGATTCCCCAGTGTCGGACTCTATGGAAAACTTGGAGTCTGATAATGAAATGGACGTTACTATAGAAAGCATAGATCCAAGTATTGAAAATAACCTCCTGGATGATGAAATGAATCAAAGTATGGAAGAGAACACAGAGAAACTGGATAATAACGATGATGAAGTTGACGTGACAGAGAACCCAGAAAGCCTGGATGACGTGTACCATGATACATATGAACTGATTGAGAATACAGTGCAACTAGACATTGCGCTGAAATTGCAGTTGGACTTGGAGAAGGTTACCGATGACGACTTGAAGAGTTTATCGAGTAGACAAGTTTTCGATTTGGAAACGGAACTTATGAGATTTATGCTTCGGATTAGAAGTGTGAATCGGAATAATTAGCATATAGCATTAATAGATGGACAGAAATAGTGAGCGTAGAGTATTTAGCGTATGGAACATGAATGGAACACGCATAGTATGTAATATGGATGGCATGGAGAATGAGTTGTATGTATAAATGTTTCATGGTGTACATGTATTATATGTCTGCATGTATCGAACGAGCGAGCGAAAACGAACTGACTTTGTTCGTTCTCGATACTCACTCACGCACAAACTCGCTTCGCTCGTTCGTTCGTCTAACACTACATGTTCATGTAAGCCACTTTTGCAACACCAAACCCTCCATTCAAAAGTAAAACTACAGATCACATCCTCAAATAACATTTATCAACTTTATCGTCAGTCGTGGTTGCATTCAAGGAAACCGAAGAGCTGAGGAGCTAAAGATATGAAGATATGAAGACTGGAGAATAAAATTACTCGCAAACTCACACACACACACACTCTCTCTCTCTCTTTCACTTGCTTCGCTCCTTCGTTCCTTCCTTTACTTGCTTCGCTCGTAAAGTGGTACTCCAACTCATTTATTGGACCTTTTTGATCTTGGTGACGATGAATTGGTAAAGAATATCTGTTTTCTCAATAAACAAATTGATGGCATTCATGATCCAAGAGTTGGAGGAAGACTTGGAATGATTTATATTACTGAGAGATTTCACTCTAGAGATATAACAATTAATATTTAATGATATATACTAAACATATCCATTACTATCTCAAGGTATAGGTTATTTTTTCTCAAGATTCCTCACTCACGAATTCACCTTATCCTTTCCTACGCACTGCACTATAGTGACCTGAACTGGTCCTTACAACTCTTGAGGTTAATCCATAATTTACAAGTTTGCAACTCGTTATCACTAAAGTGTGAAGCAATCATACCAACAAGTATTAAATTACATTGATTTTTAGCTTCTCAATCATTTTTCATTTCCCATAATAATACAGAATGCACAATGTAGAATATCGGTAGCTCATTCACTCGTTTAAAGCAACGATGACTAGATTCCCTGAAAGCTCTAAAAGTATCTCTCCTCGTGATCAGATATGGTTATCCATGATCATACTCAAATCCATTCAAACACTTGCATAGACGTTGGACTCCTTGGTCTGTGTTTCAAGAGAGGCAACGTATCAGCCCTCCATCACAGGTGAAAAAATTCCTTTTTCCTTCCCCCGTAGTTGATACTGACACGGTATGCCCTTGCCTTTCAAAATTTCACGTACTGTGTACTTGTTTGCTATTGGTCCATGGAATTAACCACCCATTTTGAGGTGCATATGAGTGAGTAAGTGAGTAAGTGAGTAAGTGAATAAGTGAGTAAGTGAGTGGGTTCGTGAGTTCGTGAGTTCTTCAGTGAGTTCGTCAGTGAGTCTGTTAATGAGTACGTTCTCTCGTTCGTGAGTTCGTCTGTGAGTTCGTCGGTGAGTCTGTGAATGAGTTCGTTCGCTCGCTCGTGAGTACGTCAGTGAGTTCGTCGGTGAGTCTGTGAATGAGTTCGTTCGCTCGTGCGTGAGTTCGTCAGTGAGTTCGTCAGTGAGTCTGTGAATGAGTTCGTTCGCTCGTTCGTGAGTACGTCAGTGAGTTCGTCGGTGAGTCTGTGAATGAGTTCGTGAGTTCGTATGTGAATGAGTTCTTTCGCTCGTTCGTGAGTACGTGAGCAAACTCGCTTCGCTCGTTTCTCACCAATGGAACGAACCCCCCTATTGCATAAATCCTTTCCATTGCAATCTCACCTCTCGTCATCACTAGAAAGTGCCTCTGGCTTACTCGATTGATCAAGCACATTCATTTGATTCTGGGGCTCGGGGGCCTTTCTAAGGCCATTGTAGAACTTTGACCATAGCGTGCCCACTTCCTCAAACTGTTCACTAACTTGAACCAGCTCTCTGAGGGCACCATTCAACTCCTCAATCTTCTCAATGGTGGTACCCATGGCTATGGATATCTCTTGTACGAGCAAGTCTCTTTGTTTTTCAAAATACAGCCTCTCGGAGCTCTCGCCAGCCTCACTGTCTGGACTTGATGCATGTGCTCCTTTGGCTTCGGATTTCAGTGGTGATGACATTTGAGAATGTGCGACCAAAGATTTGTTGTGAGTTTGCAGCCATAAATAGTGTGGGAAATAGTGTGGGAAATAGTGTGGGAAATAATGTGGTGTTTGGGCATAGACCATGTGGTGTGTGCATAGACCATGTGTAGTTATAAACATGTAGTGTGAGATAAAGTTTTTGAATAAGTTTATATGGATTGAGTTTGATATATATTGATGGATAGTCTAATGTATGGAGTTTTCAATGAGCTTTTGAGTTGACTAGATGAATGTTGTATTTTAATGTTTATGGATGTTAGGTGGCAAAGGTTTATCCTGGCCAATGAGTGTATGAGAGGGGGGCATGAAGGAAAATACGAATGAGTATATGAATGAGTATACGAAATGAGGATATGAATGAGTGTATGAGAGGAGGATACGAATGAGTATATGAAATGACTATATGAAATGACTATATGAAATGACTATATAAAATGACTATATGAATGACTATATGAAATGACTATATGAACTGGCTATATGAACTGGCTATATGAAATGAGTATATGAATGAGTATAGGAAATAAGTATATGAAATAAGTATACGAATGAGTATAAGAAATATGTATACGAATGAGCATATAAAATGAGCATAATGAGTACATCAGTACATTGAAGAAACACTAAAGAAATACAAACTTGACAACTCAAAAATCTAGCACAGGGCCGAGAACGAATAAATAGATAACAGATGTTGAAAAGTTCCTGCAAATGAATAATTTGATGTTTGGATGTTTGTAAACTATTCGTACTTGCCAATAAACCTACACTGTCGAACGAGCGAAACAAGAGACTTTATGAGGTTTTGATTTTTTGAGATTGTGAGTTTCTGAGACCAGGTGGTGATTTGAGTTGCTGGTTTGATTGCTGATGTAGTGTTACGTTGATATTAGATTATTTTTATGGTTATGGAGTACATCTATACTCAAATTCGCACTCACGAGCGAACTCACCCACCCACGCACCCACTCACTTAATCACCCACTCACTCACCCACTCACTCACCCACTCACCCACTTGCATTTTCTTTGAAATATAAATCTTCAATCATGGCTCCATTTGAACTATGGAGATGCTACTAGCTTCCATTCTCCAATATCGCGATTAGACATAAACTCACTTAATGCATCAACACTTTTTTAGTTTATGCATTGTTCTACAGTCTCACCATAATATCCTGGCAGCTCGGAAAGAAATCTCTTAAATAGTTCCACTACGATATACAAACTGATCACTGATAATTGTATCGAAAATGATCAATCATCTCGACCTCATAATTGTCAACTTTGGTCATTTGAATTAATGAGAAGTTCCCTATTAATTGTTCGTTTGCATAATCACCATCTCTCCAATATCCAGTTTTTAATGTTGGCAAACGTCATACTGTAACTCTTGATTCAAGCAAGCACCATCTGAGACAAACTGTAGTTTTTTTGCAAATATCGAACATCAACTTGTCTCAATTCACTGATTGCTGTTTATAGGAATTTGGGTATTTCAAGCTAGTACACTGGCAATCAATAATTCAATAATAAGATGGACAATCAATGATCATATGACATTTCCCATGAAAAGGCCATAATTACCTCATGTGGAAGGCCCTGTAAGTTGGGCAAGACGGTAACAAGCAACGGGACTTGAATTGTGACTCTTTTATAATAATGCTTCTTTTAGTGTGACATCGATTTGCTGCTTATACCTTTGAAATTAACTTTGCAGTATACCTTTGATAATTGCTTCGCAGTATACCTTTGATATTAATCGCTTCGCAGTATACCTTTGATATTAATCGCTTCGCAGTATACCTTTGATATTAATCGCTTGGCTTGTTCGTAAAGAATTCGCATGTATACTCAAATAGCAATATTACACTTGTTTTGATAAAATCCAAGTGAACTGATCCTATTGGCACTTTTAAAATTAAACTATAGTTTGTACTTTACAGGTTCAAGCTCCACGTTTATATGTAATTGGCAGCTTCGTGTGGCCACTTGGTGCAGCCCCACTTGGTAGCCCCCTTTCTATTTATTGTATTGGAGTGGATTGTAGCTTTCAGTTCTGTAAAGTATACCTGTGATAAATAGTGTACCGGTGATACATAGTGTTCTGGTGATACACAATGTACCGTTCGTTCGTTCGTTCGCTCGTTCCAATTTCAGATTGATCAAGAATGTCAGCCAAGAGTTGGCTCTTTGTTCATTACACTCCCGTTCGATTACTCTCTTTGCTCGTTCTAGATTACTCTCTTGGCTAGTTTTCGCTACTCACTCACTCACTTGGCTAGTTTTGGCTACTCACTCACTTACTTGGCTAGTTTTCGCTACTCACTCACTTGGCTAGTTTTCGCTACTCACTTACTCACTCACTCACTCACTCAATCGCTTCGCTCGTTCGTTCATTTGTTCTTCGTTTACGAGTGGAGCCTTGTTTGACTCATTGCACTGTAAAAATGTTATTATTGCGGTGCCGGTCTTTAGAGGTTCACTACATTTGCTACATCTATTAGTGTCATCTGTATGTACTCTTTTTATTTTGGGTCATTTCTTCATATACCATTTGCTTTGTATAGACAATTTGGATGCGAAATTCTCATCAATCTCATTCTAAAAGTGTTGTAAAGACTAATGAGTGTTCTTGATGAATTTTATCGTATGACTCTATAGTTAGCCAAGAAGGGTATAATCAAGATGACACCTTTATTCGCAGGTGTCAAGGCTATATTTGTGGTGATAAACCAGCCATCCATCACAGTCAACGAGGCAAAAGTATCGATATCACCTGGATTTATACCATCCAAAGTTTCGTTGAATTCAGTCAAAGCAATTGGAGTACAATCACGAGGTCCACCATTGATAAGTAACTCCAACCGATTTCTCGTCACCTTTCAGGTCTAAATGCTAACATCGTCACTATATATTTGGATCCATGGGGAGATTGTGAAGTCGATGACCCTTTCCAATCAAAAGGGGCAATTTATCATCGGGACCAACAGATATAAGCTTATGTTTTAGGCGAATTTGTTGTATATTGAGGCTAATGATGGTTTATGGATACATGTGATGTTTGAGGCTGATATGGTGAGGTGGCGAGCAAGCGAAGCAATATCCAGAGCTTCTCCTCATATTCGCAGAGCACAGAGGAGCCCATTTTTTCGCAGCCAAGACGAGTGAGTGAGTGAGTGAGTGTGAATGAATAGTTACTCATTCGTGAGTAGACGAACAATAGTTTGCTCATTCTTGAGTAGACAAACAATAGTTTGCTCATTTGTGAGTACGAAATCTCATGTTTCTGGTCTAACAGAATATCATTCTCACCTGTAGATATCTTTGAGAAAACACATCACCGTATCCAATACTCACACTATTCAGGTTGTCTTTGCCAAGATGTTAAAGTCAGAATAACTCCAAGACTTACAGAATTAACCAATAATCGGTTCCTACTTTACTCGCTGATTCAATGCTGAATATGAAAAGCAAGAACTGAGGTTGGCTCTGTACGAGTGGAACCAAAACTTATGATTAAAGATCCAAAAGTATGTATAAGAATATAATATAAGAATATAAGAACTGGATAAGATTAAACAGATTGAAAGTGATTGAGCGAATGATGATGGATCTTGGATTATCTTTAGTACAAATACAAACTTCAATATCAAGGAATTTTTCATATATTGACTTAATAAACTATCAGTTCGAAAAGAGAGCCGCAAATCCTGGAATAACAACTTGCGTTAGATAATCACATATACTGCCAACGGAAACGAATTATTTAACGTATTGTCAAGTTGCTTCGCAACAATTTATATACCTTATTGACTCGCTTCGCTCCTATGCTGCTTCGCAGCAGTTTATGTACCTTATTTAGTCGCTTCGCTCCTATGCTGCTTCGCAGCAGCTTATGTACCTTATTTAGTCGCTTCGCTCCTATGCTGCTTCGCAGCAGTTTGTACAGATTGTCGCTCCGCTCGTTCAATTTGCGAATCGTACAAAATGTCGATTGTACCCTACAAACCAAATGAAATTCTATATCACGATCAAGATGATGGGATTCTCGTCCTACATAACAACCGAGAAAACACTGTCCAGCTATTTTCCGAAACGCTGACCATTGCCCCGAAAGAATCTCAACCCGATTCTGGCTCCTCGTTCCCAAAAGAGTCCAAGGGTGAGGAAAAGAAGGAAGCACTCAAATGCCCCAGTTGTGGGTTTTCATGGGGAAATCATAATGGCTCAAACAGTCGATGGCATGGAAGTGGAGAGCTTAAATGGGAAGAACAACCCTCTGGAGGCCTACAATTACAAAATTCCGAAGTGGATCCAAAAGATACTTTGCAGTTGCAAAACAATCAAAACTGGACCGATTGGCACGAAGAACAACTACCCCAAAGATTCATCCATCATGACTATTTCAAGCTCTTGGGTAACCTCCCCTCAAACGATCAAGACTATACCCTACCAGGGGAGCTCTTCAATCAAGGATACTTTGAAAAATTCTTCAAAAAAGTACCACCTTATACCTTGGGATCAGGTGCAAATGCTCAAGTCTACAAAGTTGTTCATATACTAAATAACATCAAATTGGGAACTTATGCGGTGAAAAGAATCAGCGTTGGTGATAAACTAGAAAGTCTACAGAATGTCCTCAATGAGGTTTTGATCCTCTACGAATTGTCTGTGAAAGGAGCAAATGAAAATCATTTGATTAGATATAATCATGTTTGGTTAGAAATGGGTAACCTCGAGGACCTGAACACCTTTTTCTTAAGGCCTGACATGAAGCCAATCTCGGTGCCTTATGTGTTTATTCTTCAGCAATACTGCTCGGGAGGAAATCTTGACGAGCTCATAAACTCAAACTTTCGAATCGAATCCAAGTTGACTTGGGAGGAAAAAGTCCACTACGAGAGACAGAAGAGACGTCAATCACGTGCCAACTCCAATGACTTCAAGACTCAACTGTGGCTTAGCAACTTTGAGATTTGGAAATTCTTCTTGGATGTGGTGAAAGGAGTAAACTACTTGCATATGAATGGCATACTTCATAGGGACTTGAAACCATCCAATTGTTTGCTTGATCACAAGTACAAGCTTGGTGTAGAGACCCCCGTGGAGATTTTTGATAGTCCAGAGGACTTGAAAATTGCAATGGAAAAACTCCCCAAGGTGGTGGTTTCCGACTTTGGTGAAGGCAAATTCATCAAAAAACATGTCGTTTCCTCCCTGGAAAACGTTTCCATCGTCAACAACCACACAGTCAGACAAGGCAATACCGGCACGCTCGAGTTCACGGCCCCGGAATTATGGCTTTACGACCCCAACTTGGTGAACAAAACGTACATCAACGACTTTAGCTTTGAAAGTGACATCTACTCCTTGGGGCTTATTCTCTGTTTCTTGTGTCTTGGAAAGCTTCCATTCTCTGATGAAATCCAAGGTGAGTCCGACCCTCAAGTTATTCGTGATTTGATTTCCAACTGGTACTTTAACTTGTCGTTCCAGGCCTTTGAGTCTTGGTTTTTCAATTCCGTGTCCCATGAAAGATGCAACTCGGACCATCAAAAAGAGTGTCTCGGCAGCTTTTGTCGGTTGATATACAATATGATTGAGGGGGAGAATCATACCAGATCCAAATCCAAGGAGGTGATCAAGTATCTCAGCTCGATGCATAACCTTTTCATAGATTCCTATTCCATGAAAGAATACGAGTTTGAATCCATTATCAACACAGCCTCTTCCACCTCCTCGTCCTCAAATTCGTTGGGTAGTGCAAAATCCCATGAAAGGTACTATGTAGCGGTGCATCTTTCCTGCTATCTAATCTTGGAATTGGCGGCTTTTTTCCATAGAGTACTGATTTGGAACTTTTTCGGAAAGATGATTTCTTTGGGTTCCATTGGCTATCGATTGGTTTTCGGTGGTGGAACCCTAATCTCGGTGGCCAATGTTTGTTTGACACTTGGTTTGATTTTGAGGAGCATCCACCTTGAAGATGGTGCTGGTTACCAATCTTCATATGGACAAATGAGCGAAGCGAATTTGTGAGTGAGTGAGCGAAGGTTATTTGTGAGTGAGTGAGCGAAGGTTATTTGTGAGACAGTTATTCAGTTTGTGAGTCAGCCAGTTTGTGAGTCAGTTTATTCGCTCATTTAGTTCTTAGACTTCACCTTTCACTATTCAAATCACTTCTCTAGCCATCACCCATTCATCAACTTCATTTCTTCCAAAGATGCATACGGTGAGGAAGTTTGAAGGGTTAAGTTGAGTTGAGTTTTTATGACATCCTATTGGTTAAGTTGAGTTCATTGAGTTCAATTTTCATCCTAGTGGTCAAGTCACTTGATGTTCAAACATTAAATTGCTCGTAAGTTTATTGGCAGCTTCAAGTTATGTGCTCAAAATGTTAAGCTCTCACATTTATAACCATCATTTCATGTCAATTGTCACGAGTTGCAAAGCTTTGGATTACAACGTTTAATTTATCCTCGGTCTTTATTATCGCGAAGCAGTTTAAGGATTCAGATATTAAATCTGATAAAAGCATATCCCAATTTTTTATATTCTCTATCAAATCACTTGCTATGTGAATACTCTTTGAATAGCTTGTTTGATTATTTGAACATAGTTTAATATGAAGTTAATGACAAATTAAAATGACAACCTCTCACATAAATCTATATGGCTCACACAAACTCACATAAATCTATATGGCTCACACAAACTCTCACATAAATCTATATAGCTCATCAATATAACTCATCAATATAACTCACATACTAAATTAATATAATTCCCATATTAATACACTGTCACTACATATGTCTTAGTAAACCCAATAACCACCCACCAACCTCTAATGAACCTCCCATGAACCTCCCATGAACCACCCATAAACCTCCTATGAACCACCCACACTCATTCGCAGAACCCCAAAAAAAAAACCATCGCATGGCAAAGAGAAGAAAGGACGAAGACTCCAATACAAAGAGTAAAAAGCAAAAGAGAAGTCAGCTTACGTCAAGCATCCCTCGGAATATTTATGACAACTTGTCCGATGAACACTCCGATTACGAGCCTATCGTAAGGCAAAGTACACCTGACATTGTGCTAGTTGACTCTGATGAGGAAGACCAGGACATTGTAGTTGTTGTTTCTGACCAAGAAGAAAAGTCGGAAGAAGAAGAACAAGAAGAAGAGAAAGAGAAAGAAGTTGCAAATGGAAACACGAATAACCAAATGGATAATGAATTAACCAAAAATCAGGATTTCATTGGATTTGGTTCAGACTCAGAGGATGAAAATTCCAACAATGTAGATTACGAAAACTACTCAGATGATGGAGTGCTAAGTGCCGATGAAAGCGGAAACATAATATCCAACGCGTCCAAGTCCGGATACCCTTGGGTCAAAGATCACGACCATCTGAAACAAAAGGAAATTGCCGATTGGCTCACCATGGAAATGAAGGATTTCGTCAATTATATCTCTCCGCTGGTGGAAGAAATCCAAACAAGAAATAAAATCATCAATAAGCTTAAATCAAATATTAACTCCTACTGGCCTTATGCTGAAGCTCACGTGTTTGGGTCATGTGCTACGGACTTGTATCTCCCTGGGTCTGATATTGATATGGTTGTTATTTCTGGACATGGAGATTTGGAACAAAGATCCAAACTCTATCAATTAAGTTCATTTCTCAGAACCAATAAATTGGCTAAAAACATTCAAGTGATTGCCAAGGCCAAAGTGCCTATCATCAAGTTCCAGGACCCGGAGTCCAGCATCCCGGTTGATATTTCATTTGAGAAGACAAACGGGTTGGATGCAGCGCGTAGAATCCGCAAGTGGTTGGAGACCACCCCGGGGCTTCGGGAGTTGGTTTTGATAGTGAAGCAATTCTTACGGTCCAGAAAGCTCAACGATGTGCATATTGGAGGTCTTGGAGGGTACTCAACTATTATTTTATGCTACCATTTTTTGAAGCTTCACCCCAAAATATCCACCGATTCCATGTCCGCTTTAGATAATCTCGGAGCTTTGCTTATTGAATTTTTCGAATTGTATGGTCGGAATTTTGCTTATGACTATTTAATTATTTCCTTAGATCCAGAAAGTCATACCCCCAAATACTTACTCAAAAGTCATTATAGATGGTTAACAGGCACCTCCAAAACAAATGCATTAATAATACAAGACCCTTCCGACAGCTCCAACAACATCTCCAGAAGCTCCCATAACATCAAAGACATCAAAAAAGCCTTTGGTGGAGCCTTCCAATTGTTGGTTGAAAAATGCTTCACCCTTAACTCGGCTTCCTACAAAGAACGCTTGGGTCAGCTGATTTTGGGTGACATCATCAAGTACAATGGCTCGGAAAGAGACTTTAACGATGACAGAGATAAAATTGTAAATGAATCCCTCATTGCTCACAACTTGGATGATGACTATGATGATGAAAGTGACGGTGCAAATGGCAATGATAAGTATTATTTCTCAGACATGACTGAGGATGAGGATGAAATTGTTGTGCCTGTAAACGTTAAGGAAGAGCCTAAAAAGAAGAAGAGACATGCTAAGAAGCTTAAATTTTTAGATTCCTCTTCAGGGCAAACGGAACCAACTAGCAAGAAGCAAAAGTCCCTGGAAAAGTCTCTGGAAAAGTCTCTGAAATCTTCAAAGCAAAAGTCTCTGGACTCTTCAAAACTGAATTCTCCGGAACCATCAAGCAAGAAAAAATCACCGGAACCAAAGAAGAAGAAAACCTCCAAATCCAAGGTCAGCACCGAGGGTTCCAACGGGTCGAAGAAAGTGGAGGATTTTCTCAGCGTAAATGATAAAAGCCAAAGTGATGACGAGTCGCAAGCGGTGGATTTAGACAAAGACTCTAGACGTGAGTACTGGAGACAAAAGGGATTGGAGTTGTAAGACGTTTAAGAGGCGACTGTTTGGGGTTTTCATTGTACGATAGTCAATAGCAGCAAGTTGGTTAAATGTAGAGTGAGCGAGCGAGCGAATGAACGAACGAACGAACGAACGAACGAACGAACGAGCGAAGCGAGTGAGTGCGTGAGTGCGTGAGTGAGTGCGTGAGTGCGTGAGTGTGCGTGAGTGTGCCTGAGTGCGAGAGTGTGCCTGAGTGAGTGCACATTATGGTACGGGTCTTTAGATGAGTAGCGGATTCAGGAGCGAAGATATGGAACAAGCAAAGCGAGTGAGTGAATAGCTATTGATGGTAATTTTAATGAATAGTATAGTATACTTTGTGATGTGAACGAATAGTGCTGCGAAGCAGTACTATGAGTAGTATAGTATACGTATAGTGATGTTAACGAATAGTATACGTATAGTTCTGTGAAGTAATAGTATACGTATAGTGCTGTGAACGAAGAGTATACGTATAGTTCTGTGAAGTAATAGTATACGTATAGTGCTGTGAACGAAGAGTATACGTATAGTGCTGTGAAGTAATAGTATACGTATAGTGTTGTGAACGAATAGTATACGTATAGTTCTGTGAAGTAAAAGTATACGTATAGTGCTGTGAAGTAATAGTGCTGTAAAGTACTATGAATCGTATAGTGAATAGTGCTGTGAAGTAATGCTGTAAAGTACTATGAATAGTATAGTATACGAATAGTATAGTGAATAGTGCTGTGAAGTAATAGTGCTGTAAAGTACTATGAGTAGTATAGTATACGAATAGCATACGAATAGTCTGTGAAGTCAGTTTACGAATAGTAGTCTGATATTGAAAACACTTTGATAACGAAAATGAAATTCTGGATACTTTTAATGCAAATTTGCTACTGTTGTTTAGTCTTATGATTATTTGGTATTTTTGAATAAAATTGGGTTATAATTTGACGTAATTGTACAGAGTGATGTGAATAATTGTACAAGTTTAACTACTAAGCTTGCACAAGAATGTATAGTGTAGAGTAGTTGTATGGAATTGACCATCTATTTAACCATTTCAACAAACATTACAGGTTATGACCATTAATCACTTTTAGTCGAACGAGCGAGCAAAGCGAGTGAGTGAGTGAGTGAGTGAGTGAGTGAGTGAGTGAGATTCATTTTTGAGTAATTTTGTGAGTTTATTCTCCAGTTCTCCATATCTTCATATCTCCATTTCTCCATTTCTTCATATCTCCTGAGAATCTCACTCCTTAGGCCTCTTCATACAACACCACAATACCTCAGCCAACAAGTGTGAGTTGTGAGTTGCAAGTTGCGAGTTGTAAGTCGCGAGTTGGTCATTGCGAGTTGGTCATTGTGAGCTAGTTACTCTGAATTGGTTACTAAGAACCGGTTACTGTGAATTGGTTAGTGTGAATTGGCAAATGTTATATAATACGCCTATTTTTCCTACGGGGCCGAATCTCTGAAGTATTCTTACTTTAGAATACTCGATGTCATACTATGTTCTTAACTTACACTTTTTACAATACTTCCCACTAATCCTCTTCTTCCTGTTTTCTATGTTCAAGCTAAGCTAATCTTAACTTAGGGGGTTGCAACTACCTTATATAGTCCACATTTCCCCAATCACTACTGCAGGTAATCACCACACTGGTGCAGCTTTATTCCCAACATACAAGTCAGTGATGTTACCAAAGTAAATCAATTGACATTCCATAGGTTCCATTATTCCCCAATTCCTAACGTAATTATCAGTGTGTATGATGTACATGTGATTTTTAATTAAAGTTAGGATAAACTAATCTCCTCACAAGGAAACCAAAGGTACCAAAACCAGTTCATTAAAGACGAATATTTGTTATATTGGTTAGCTTGTGACAATTTGCAACCAAAACTGTCCAATGTGCAGGAGAGTGTGATATATTGGTGGCTTTGCAAATAAAGTTCAAATACGAACGAACGAGCGAAGCGAGTGAGTTCGTGAGTGCGTGAGTGCGTGAGTGCGTGAGTGCGTGAGTTCGTGAGCTCGTGAGTTCGTGAGTTCGTGAGTTCGTGAGTTCGATTGATTTCGATCATCAAACGAGCGAAGCGAGTTTGTTGGAACCTACCGAAGTTGCTACTCACAAACGAGCGAAGCGAGTTTTTTTGAACCTATCGAATCTGCTACTCACTCACCTACTCACTCACCCACTCACCCACTCACTTGCTCATAGTACTTTTCATAGTGCTGCTCATAGTACTGCTCATAGTACTGCTTCGCTGCACTATTCGCAATCACTCACCCACTCACCCACTCACCCACTCGTTTCGATGCGGCCACAATTGTAACTCTTTCACTTTCTTTTGCTAATTTTGACGAGGACTCCTCGTCTTTAAATACGTATTTGCGGTGAGATGAGATAGTTCATGTTCTGAATACATTTCTATCCTTTGGCAACTGCTTAGTTAGAGGTTGGCTTGTTATTTAGTGTTGTAGTGACCCACATACATAACATCCTTATTGCAATACTGTTACCCAAATACCTAACATCCTTATTGCAATACTATCAACTAGATATCTTGGTATACGATGGGGTTTGGTATTTGCATCCAGTTCTCAATTCACAGAATTTGTTCGAGCGAGTAGCGATTACAAGCCGAGTGAGTAGCGAATTCTTGTAATACGACCTTGGCAAGGTATTCAGAGTTTCATGACGAACAACCGAGCGACCAGAGTCATAAATAACTTAAACTTGTGTGTTTAGTTAACAACTTGGTACTACAATAAGAATACATACTCGACAAGTTAGTGCTGCGAAGCAGTACTATGAGCAGTACTATAAGCAGTACTATTAAAAGTACTATGAGCAAGTGAGTGAGTGCGTGAGTTCGTGAGTGATAATGGGTATTATGAGGAACCACCTTATGAGGAACCACCTTGTGAGGAACCACCTTGTGAGTGATGAACAAACTCGCTTCGCTCGTTCGCCGTGACTCGGGCCGCGTTAATGACGAATTCCCATATGGTAGTAAAACCCCCAGTCGGTGTTCTTTTGGACGTAGATTTAAAGGAACGTTCCTTGTTGCGGTCTTCGACTGGTCCGTTCATTATTGATACCGAGAGGTTGATGTCCGTACCAAGTTTTCAAAATATTCCGAGTTGGCTTTGCTCTCAATTGCGGTCCGCGATCTGAGGTTCCAGTGTTGAATACCCAGTTTACTGCATGGAAATGACAGTTTTTCCACAATGGTAAGAATCAGCCTGTTGTTGTTGATACCGGTAGTAATCCGGTGATAAGTTCAACGGCAATATCGTAGAGTGGTTTGTGATTGCGATCCGTGTTGCGTAAACAGCTTATACAGCTCCCCACGAGTAAGATGGCTCATTTGGTAGTGTTGATGCATATCAGTAATATTCTGATCCCTGGGTGTCCATTAGTGGTTTGCAAAGGCCGTCACCTTCAGAGCAGGGACGCAGAGTTTATTCTGACAATAAAGGAGTTTATTAGTTGTGTGGATTATTGCAACTACGACTCGCTTCGCAGTAACACTATAATACTCGCTTCGCACTAACTTACACTATAATACTCGCTTCGCTCGTTACGCTGCTCCGCAGC
Source organism: Kodamaea lidongshanica (nom. inval.) (assembly GCA_030562865.1). NCBI lineage: Eukaryota > Fungi > Ascomycota > Pichiomycetes > Serinales > Debaryomycetaceae > Kodamaea > Kodamaea lidongshanica (nom. inval.). The sequence goes on along the minus strand of JAKUAJ010000035.1, from coordinate 50,606 downwards.
AACTCAACTACAATGCTCGCTTCGCTCGCCTTGATTGTTAATACCCAGAATCAATTGTAAATTCATTAAAACAGAGTCTGTTCTCGCATGTACAGATATTCTCAATCATCACGTTTGCTATCAGAACCAAGTACATTAGTTTCTCACCCTCGCACCCCAAAATGCTCCTCTAGGATTGGACACACCAATAATGTCATTGCAGATGACTCTGAGGTACAACTGAAACTCCAACACAACATCTCCACTCACAAGACATTACAGAACATGATGGCTGTCCTATATAACCTCAATAGCCAACGAGTGTACTCTATGCTCAGCATTAGCAAGACTTTGGCTGCGAAAAGAGAATGTGTTTGATAAAAACTTGGTGACAACGACAGTTAATACTCAAAATGTATAAAGTCAATGTGGTGATATCTAAAGGTGGTCAAATGGTAATATCATAGTCAAATCATACAAGTTGACTTGAAGTCAAATCATATTCAAACAGTTGACTTGAATTGATATCATATTAAAATTCGCTACTGTATAAACTATTGCTCAGTGAGTGAGTGAGTGAGTGAGTGAGTGAGTGAGTGAAGTTACGAACGAGCGAACGAGCATTTTCACACTCACTCAAATATTCGCACTCACGCACTCACTCACTCGCTCCGCTCGTTCGTTCGTTCTAACAATGTAAGCATAAACTACATAATCTATATGAAAATCATCTTGATATTGTTTAATAAAATACAAATATTTCTGCCCCAAGAACTAAAGAGTATTAATGTAGGTCCGAACAAGTGGTTCGTTCGGTTCCACACAAAAAACTGCACTGACGTACAGTATCCTTTTATAACAAACTACATATGAAACTAACCTTTGTAACCTGTATCGAAAATCACTCGCAATTTTACTTGCAATCTCACGAACTGACGAGCTCACTCACTCACTGGCAATCTCACTCACTCACTCACTCACTCACTCGCTTCGCTCGTTCGTGAGTTCGCTCGCTCGCTAACAACACCCGGAAGAGGCCGGCTCACTTAAATTCGTCATAAATTGAATGCTTCCCTTTTTTTGGTCCTTCAAAAGCAGCTCAGCGTAATCCTTAAAAAACCCATCATCAATCTCCTCAACGAGGTCGTCAAATAGATCCTTGATACCTTCTCCCGTTTTGGAGCACGTGCGGTAGTGCTTCCCTTCTATATTGTGAGCTTTGATAAAAGTATCGATATATGTTTCTGCTTCTTCGGTTTGCTCGTAGAGGTCTAGTTTCGTACCCACCAATTTGATAGTGATGCTGGGTTCCCCGGAGTTGAGTGATAGCTGTTCGATCCAATACTTGGCTATGTTGAGGCTATCTTGGATGTTACTCAAGTCGAAGCATACGAGGGCCACTCGGGCGTTTCTGTAGTACATGGGTGTTAAAGACCGGTATCTCTCCTGTCCTGCTGTGTCCCACATTTCTAGCTTCACCACCTTGTCCGAGGGTGAAGTGTGTGTCTTGGTGATGAAGGCTGCGCCAATTGTGTTTGCAGTGTGTGGGTTGAATGTGTCATTGGTGAAACGATGTATCAAGGAGGTTTTCCCGACGGACGATTCCCCGAGGATAACCACTTTGTAAGGAGGGGGCTGCGGTATTTCCATTTGATAGTTTGCGAACGAACGAGCGAAGCGAGTGAGTTAGCGAATTCTTACGAACGAACGAGCGAAGCGAGTGAATGAGTACAAATTCTTACGAACGAACGAGCGAAGCGAATGAGTGAGTACGAAGTCTTTACAAACGACTGAGCGAGTAACTCTTTACAAACGACTGAGCGAGTGAGTGAGTACAAACTCTTTACAAACGACTGAGCGAGTGAGTGAGTAGCGAACCCTTTTGACTGGACCAACCCTTTTGAACTCACTTTGCTCGTGTGAGATTGAGTATTGACAACTATGAAGAAGTTACAATTCTAATCTATAACAAGAACAGTCTAATTTAAATATTCACAAGTCTAAAACACTCTATTATGCAGCCATAACCTAATAACCTGTTTACAACCTAACCTTTTTGACCCAAATAACCGGTTTGCAATAACCTAATCACCTTCTCATTTTAACTCAATACATCATATTAACTCGTGAGTGAGTGCCTTTCAAACTTGTAAATTTGATGATAGTGAGTCTAAATCTAGGAACCAAGTCTCGCAAAGTATTAGAGGAAGAGATTATTTAACTCTTTAAGGCTCAAACAGAGCTCAGGAGTTGTAAATCAGTTCGAGACGCATGCACGAACTCACGCACGAACTCACGCACGAACTCACGCACTCACGCACTCATGCACTCATGCACTCACTCACTCACTCACTCACTCACTCGCTTCGCTCGTTCAACATACCACATTATAACTTAAAACCATGGCAACTTATCATTGCCCTCCCATATCAAATCACCCCCCAACATCCTCTTGTGATCCTCAGAGCAACTCATCATTATAGCGGACCTGGATGAATTCTCAACATGTGCTTTTCCATTCAATTCCCTCTCAATAAATACCTTTACACCTTCCGAAACTTCATTTTGCCACAAAACCAACTTTTTGCAAGTCAAATGGGCAAGCTCTGGATGGTCTGAGAAATAGTCAAGCGAAGCACAAATCAACTTCTTGGTGAACACATCACGATCGTAGTTGGAGTCAAGTATGATGATTTTCAATACAGACACGTAGTATTCTGTGGTGGAGACCCAATCCAAGGTGTAGATCAATGAGGCGATAGGCTGGTTATTGTCATCATTGATGGAGAGGCCAAAGTTGTTTGGAGTGGTTTCTTGGAAAATGGATTTGATTTGGTCATATTCCAAATCGCCCAAATTCACGTTCGCTGGACCAAACAACTTGTAGCTGATGAATTTGGACCTCAAATGAAACCAATCAACAATCTGCGAGGTGGGCACTAGAGAAACCCTACTTTTTTGGTCTTGCATGACTTTTGCTTTTAAATCGCCAAGGAACTGCTGCTTGTAGCGAAGCATTATACCTTCGAACTCGTGGTATTTTAAAAGGGTAATTTTGTCCTTTGTGGGGGACTGCTTGCTGATTGGTATTTCAATCAAGTCTATAGGGAAGGATTTGAAGCCGTTTCTGGCGTAGTATTCGCCAATCTCCGAGTATAAAAAGGTGAATTCATAAGATTCAAAGTTTGTTTTAGCGTATTCCACACCTTTGTCAATCATGATCTTGGCTAATCCTTGTCCTCGAAACTCCTTAACTGTGAATACAGCACCAATAACTCCACTTGATACAGTTTTGGTGATTGTTTGACCCTGGACACTATCAAGACGAATGGATTCTCTAATTAACAATTCCATGGAAGACACCACCACTTGGTCATTCTTGCGAACCAACACAAACACAATAAACTGACTGGCATTGTGTGTCACCATCTGGCTCTTGGCCAAGACGATATCCCGTTCCAAATACTGTCCGGTGGATAGCGGACCCAGCCATATTTCTGAATTGACGATTCTAGTGGAATCGATAAGATTTTGATTTGTTGTTACCTTTAATTCATAGTTTTCCATAATGAACGAGCGAACGAATGAACGAACGAACGAGCGAAGCGAGTGAGTGAGTTCGTGAGTGAATGTGTGAGTGAGAGGTTTGTTCCAGAGAAAAAAGTATGAACAGAGCAAAGTCAACTGTAGAGACTTAGCAAATCATGAGGATGATATGGATGTAGAGCTAACTTGAAGAATTTATAAGATTTGACCCAAATATAACAAATATATCAAGTCAAGCACAGATTAACGTTAGCACAGATTAACGTAGGACATATCAAGCACATTTCAATTCAATGAAAATAACTTGGAGTACTCCAGTTAAACGTAAACTAAAAGATTCAGATACAAATGTTCAGATTGAATTAACCAAACGAACAAGCGAAGCGAGTGAGTGCGTGAGAGAGTGCGTGAGTGAGTGAGTGAGTGGGTTACTTTGTTGGTTCACACTCGCGAACTCACGAACTCACGAACTCACGAACGACGAACGAACTCACTCGCTTCGCTCGTTCGTTCGTTCGGTCCTTCGTTCGGTCGTTCGTTCGCTCGTTCGTATAAATCGTTCCCAGGACTGCCCCATCTGTCAATCTTCCTGCGAATTCATTTTGGTTGCAAAATAAGACACAAAATACAAGCTTTTAAAGTATATAAAACCAAGGAAGGACCTCAATTGAAGCACACTAAACATGTAATTCAAAACTACAACTTATATCTCCTTGGCTGCTGCCATTTACTTTGTCACTGCTAGAGCAGCCCCAGTTCATACCTGAAGGACTTGTGTACCGTGCTGAGTTTAAGCCAACTACAATTAGTAATATCCACGGAACAGTTAACTTCTTTGGCTTCCAAAATGGCTCTTTAGGAGTCAAGGTTGAGGTTAACGTTTTGCCTGAAGGTGAAGAATTTCCATACCGTGTACATGTTAACCCAGTTCCAGACTCTGGAGACTGTTACTCTACTCTTGGTGAGTTGAATGTTTTTATGGATTCACCCCAGGTGACCCAGATGGCAAGAATGCAAAGAGAGCGAACGAACGAGCGAACGAACGAGCGAACGAGCGAGCGAAGCGAGTGAGTTCGTTTGTCGTTTGTGAGTTCGTGAGTTCACGAGTGTGAACCCACAAAGTAATCCACTCACTCACTCACTCACTCACTCACTCACGCACTCACGCACTCACGCACTCACTCGCTTCGCTCGTTCGTTTAGTTAATTCAATCTGAACATTTGTATCTAATCTTTGAGTTTAGCTATGCTTAACTTGAGTACTTTAAGTTAATTGAAACTTTATTGAATTATTCTAGTTTGCCTATGGGCAAAGAATCATCTCTATTCACATTGGTCTATTCATTGCAAGTTAGTCAATTAGAGTGTAATTAGACTTTGATAGTATGTAATTAGTGTCCCATTATTTACATCATAACCACTAGCAATCTATTCATATACTCAACTAACAATAATTAACTTCAAATCAATCACCAGCTTACCCTCTACCTTTATCATACTGGTTCTCCAGAACATGAAAGAGATGATCAAGTTTTACTCATATCAGAGACTTATTATATGAATATTGAGATTATAAACACCGTAATCATGAAATTAGACTGTACAGGCTATAGAGATTCGAACACACGAGCGAAGCGAGTGAGTTTGAGTGAGTGCGAACTGAGTGAGTGCGAACTTTGGGTGAGTTAACTTTTGAGTTCGTGAGTACGTGAGTCAGAGAGTGCCAACTTTAATTCAACACCAATATGAGTTAGTAGAGACTCTCGAGCAAACGAATCAAGTGTGTGCTGATTCTTTTAATATAATCTCTATCTATGATCTGAATATGATGCCACTATTTATTGAATTCTATTAAAGTCAAAAATCGCTACTCACTCACTTCGCTAGTTGCTCAAATGATAGAAATTCGCTACTCAACCACTGAATGGTTATTTTGTAAAACTATGATTTGAGATGATACAATTCCTAAATGTTCAAGATGAATCAAGATCTATTAGAGCTGTCCTAGATGATGGAGTAGCAATTATGAAATTGTTATAGCACTTGGCTCAGCTTTTCGATAATAATCTTTTGATAGACATTTGATATTCTCTTTTGATATTCTCTGTGATCTCATCACTTTTCGTATTATCAAATCCCTATCATCACCAAAACTCTCATTCGTCGCTTGTATTCTCCATATATCCAAATGAAAAAAATCTATAAACCGATTCGACATCACCAACCTCTTGCAAATAAACTTTAATTATGTAATTCTCGACTTATTTCATTCCTTAACCTGTGCCATTTCTCGCTTAGGTTGTTCGCAACTCACTCACTCCGAACGAGCGAACGACTGAACGAACGAGCGAAGCGAGTGAGTGAGTGAGTGCGTGAGTGAGTGCATGAGTGCGTGAATGAGTGAGTTACTTTGTTGGTTCTCACTCGCGAACTCACGAAGAGGCAAAGCGAGTGTGAGTGTGTTAGCTTACACATCTCATGTAGTGTGTAATACTATATTCTGGCCTAGTATAACAGCTAATTACTTCGTTATAGGGTATGGTCGTAGACCATATCCTATATTATTTACTACTTTCTATCACTGATAGGGGTACGTTCCCAACAGGTATCATCTGTATTAGTTACTATGATACCGGTTGCCTTGGCCAACTACCCCCTATCATATTCCACCACACTTCCATAAGAATGTCACTCATAATTATGGAAACAATAAATAGGATCTACCTATTTATCTTTGCTACCTTTAGGAGGAAAACTTTTCACTACACAAAGTAGGGCATCTGACTCCTACCCCCGCGGTATATATATTAGGCTCCCCCCTATAGATAGTAATTAAGGTTTACGTTAATCGTATTGTATCTGACTCATTGAGCTAAATTCACTTAAGCGCTACTAGTCCGACACGTTCACAAAGTCTACTGAACCAGCTTATCTACAACATCGTAACAGAAGCCTACTTATCCTAAGTCGGCCTCCCCCTACTCAACCTATTAAAGCTTTTGATCCGTTGACCATAACCAGGTAAGCGCCTATATATAATAATATACCGCTAACAGAGTGTGTGAGTGTGAGTTTGAGTTTGAGTGAGTTCATTTTCGCTCACTCACTCGCTCCTTCATTCACTCGCTACTCACTCAAGAACTAACCTCTAAAACTATCCATTTTACAAGCACTTTGCTAAAGTGAGCTGGACATTCAGAAAATAACAATCGGTATCGAATTCATAAACTGCTTCATTCAAGCAGTTCACTACGTTCCTATCCAAATAATCACTACGCACACTCATTTCGATTCACTCTAACTGACTTTACTACGTACACTAATTTCGATTCACTCTCACTGAATTTGCAAACCTATTTCAGACACAGGTGTACACTTACCGTACAATCTGAAGAAACTTCAAGTAATGTCTTCAGAAACGTGGTGATTCGTTAACAATGTAGTCCAGTCTTGATTGTGCGTAATAGGTTTCAATACTATAGGTATCTCAGATTTCTTTGATTGAACTCACTAAAACTATTGGTGATGTCAAAGAAATTGTCATGTTCTTCGCAGTCTACGTAGTGTGCAATTGGTTAATATGATACTCGTCACTTGCAACCATAGAGTTATAGAAAATGGAACTCACTCACCTTGCTCGTTTTCGCTACTCCCTTTGCTCGTTGGTGGAGACGATCGAACGAGCGAAGCGAGTGAGAGAGTGGGTGAGTGAGAGAGTAAGAGAGTTGGTGAGTTGGTGAGTGGGTGAGTTGGTGAGTTAATTCTTGAGTCAGTTAGTCCGTTCCGCTTGTAAACGCGAGCAAGACTTTGTAAATCGCAGTAAACTTGCCAGTGCACTTGCCAGTGTACTTGCTAATGAACTATCCTTTGGACTTGTGAGTTTCTGGAGCACTAAACCTCTAGTCTTGCTCGAAATAGCCAAGGTGCAAGACAAAGAACCCGTTTGTTCAGTAATTGGGACCAATGACCCTACCATGTGCCCGATCTCCGAGGATGCTAGAAAGACTTTGTTAAAAGTGTTGCAGTAAGTGGAAACGAGCAAAGTGAATTGAACGAACGAGCGAAGCGAGTGTGTGAGCTCGCTCGTTCGCTAGCCATAGCACTGGTTCTATAGTCTCCTATCATCCCCATATACTATATAATATCCATATTTCTCTACTCGCTCACTCACGTACTCACTCGCTTCGGTTGTTAGCTTCGGTTGTTCGCAACTCACGAACTCACGCACTCACTCACTCACTCACTCGCTTACGCACTCACGCACTCACTCGCTTACGCACTCACGCACTCACTCGCTTCGCTCGTTCGTTCGTTTCGTTCGCTCGTTCGTTTCGTTCGCTCATAAATCCTTTATAGTTTGCTTACGAATCATTCACTCACAAACTCGCTACGCTCATTTGCAAATAATCCAATAGCACACCAATGGCCTGAAATACATTTCTGGTTATAATCTTTTTCTTTTGAAACTGCTCTTGTTGGTTCAAGACATTGTTATATGTTTCTAAGTATTGCAGTTGGGACCTTTCGATATGGTGGCTGCGAAAAGTCAACAAGTATGATGAAATTGAATGTCTCGCTTATGGAGAGGTAACTTTTTGAAGCATAAACTGGTTTATTCTCTAATGCTTGTCTTTTAGTGTGTATGTGTTTGGGGATTTTGATAACGTTCATGATAACTCATAATGTTCATAAGGTTCATGGTAACTCATAATGTTCATAACGTTCATGATAACTTGTTCACATTCAGAACGTTCAAACTCAGCATAATCAACTCTTCATGATAAAACTCTGACCGACCTCACTCGCCCAACCTCACTCGCCCAAAGTTACTCGCACAACCTTACTCGCCCAACCTTACTCGGCCAACCTCACTCGCTCAACACTCCCCCCAAAACCTCTCAACACCAACCTCACTCGCACAAAAAATCATTATGGAACTCTTACCAGAAGGACAAAGAAACACGACAGAGGTAACGTGGGAAGACCAACAAAAGATCAACCTCTTCTCCACCTTGATCACCAAAAAGGACGTTCAAGAGGCCAAGTTGGAGAAGCTTCATACGGAGAAGGAGTACCTTGACGACTTGTTGCTCGAATTGGAGTTGGTTGATGAGGATGACCAGGTTCAGTACAAAATGGGAGATATGTTTGTGTTTTTGAAGGCCTCTCGAGTATTGGAAAAGCTTCAGAGTCTGGAGGGTGACTTGGATGCAAAGATTGACACGATACAAGAGCTTATAGGTGAGTATGACCAGCAGTTGGCTGAGTTGAAATCAAAGTTGTATGGTAAATTTGGAAAGAGTATCAATCTTGAGCGTTGATGGGGTTTGGCATGTGATGTGGGTTGGCGTTTGTTGTGGATTGGTTTGATATCCAATCACCAAGTCATTAATTTTGGAGTCCACGTTATGCCGTTAACCATATACTGATGATATACGAAACTATTCTTGTACAAAAAATATTTGATAGAGTTATCCGTAGAATGATGTAGTGATTCACCAGTAGCATGAACCTTGATAACCTGTAGCATGCACCTCCAGGAGCTCTTCATGGTTAACCACTAGTATTCTATTAACACTGGAACTTCTCAGGCTGAGCGAGCGAAGCGAGTGAGTGAGTGCGATTGAGTGCGATTGAGTGCGAATGTGTGTGAGTGAGTGCAAATGAGTGCGAGTGTGTGTAAGTGAGTGCGATTAAGTTCGTTCGTTCGTTCGTGAGTATCTAGCACTAATAGTACTACTCACTTTACTCGCTCACTCACGCACTCACTCACGACCTCACTCACGCACTCACTCACTCGCTTCGCTCGTTCCAGTATCCCTTGATATATCTTCTAAATTATATTCTCTACATACTCTAAAATGCTTAGATCACCTCAAAACTCAAACCCAAGATCACGCAACTCCTCGTCGGTAATCATCACCTTGTCAATAACTTTGGCATCAATCAACTCTTGATATGTTTTTGCAAACAACCCCGTCTTCTCTCTATATCTGATATACGCCTCCTTCAAGGCCTTGATGGAGCCTCTGATTGCGGTTTGCTCCTTGTCCCAGATTTTTGGAATCAATCCTCTTTCCTCAATGGAAGCACCTTCGATTGATTTTAAGATTTGGTTATTTAACAAATTGCCGTAATGAACATCATGAGGGAAGACGAGATCATGGAATTTGGAGCCATTGCCTCTTTTGACAGTTTCGTCATCTTCCCATTGCTTCATTTCTTCATAGCTTGGTAATGGGATTCTACCAGACCAAATCTTAGCCAACCAACATCCTTGGGTTTCTGCCGCTCTGGTTGGTAAGACATACCTTGCCAAGCCTAATATGGCCAAGTTAGGGTAGTTGTATAAAATGACGTGTTGGTAGTTTCCGTGAACTTTGAATCCATCACTCAACAATGGTTTCTCCGACGAGTTCAAGTGCTCCAAAAACGGGTACGACTTGAGGTACCCGGTGGCAAAGATCACTAGGTCGACATTTGGTAAGATTGTGCCGTCGATAAACTCCACCAGCTTTGTTTCCGGGATGAATCGTTTGATGTCCGGGGTATCAACGATGAAGTCGGAGTGTCCTGAAGGTAATTTGTTTTCGGATCTCTTTGATTTATAAATATTACGTTGTAAGCCAACAGCCAATTGATATGCCAAATCACCTCCGGAAGCCGAATTTCCAACCACAAGGATTTCCCCTTTCAAATGTGAGTAATCTTCCGGTTTTCTATAGGCTTTGACATGGATAATTGATTTCGGGTACTTTTCACTCCATTCCTTCATATTAACTCGATTAGGAATATATGGTACGTCATAATTCCCATTGGCAATGATAACAGCATCATAAATCTCTTCCACATCAGGAGTCGATTCCGATGGATTCACAGCACCCATGGTGGATTCATCTACGCACCGGTGAACAACCTTCCATTTGTTGGTACTCAACAATTCCACATGTACAACTTTAGTGTTAAACTTGACGTATGGGGCCAATTCCTTGGAGTAATCCCTCATGTATTGTAAAACCAGGCTTCTATGAGGGAACACAGGAGTGTCTGGAGGGAAATTGAAGTCTGCATATGTCATAATGTCTTTGGGTACATTGGTATCAAGATGGGTATACACAGGACTGCTATACACGTAACCCTTATCTTTAACATGTACTGGCGGGATGTCTAAAACCGGCTTTTCACAAGGAACGGGGACAAACTCAATGTCATTTTCTTCAGTATAGTTCCATAATCCCCCAAAGTCAGGTCTCTTCTCGAACGCTTGTACCTTCTCGAACTTTCTCTCCTTCACCAATGCCTTCAATGTCCCGGCACCACTGGGCCCAGTCCCGATGATGGCTATGCTTCGGATGTCCTTGACTGCTGTTTGCAAGAGAGTATTATGACTTGACATATGACAATTTTTTTAAATTATTTCTTTTTGGTTCAACTTGCGAGGAGGACCAGAAGTGGAGGTTTGAGTGTAGGGCATAACAGAGCACACAAGAGAATAGAGGGGTTGTATAGATTGATGGTTATTTGGTGGGTTGGTACCTTTGGGCTTGGAAGGTTGAGTTGAAGGGTGGAGGAGGATATGACGAGGAGGATATGACGTAATTAGGAAGAGGCTGTGATGCAAAGAGTTTTGTGAACATCAAGGGTTTGACAAGGGTTTGCGCGAGCATGCGAACGAACGAACGAACGAACGAGCGAAGCGAGTGAGTGAGTGAGTGAGTGAGTGAGTGAGTGAGTGAGTGAGTGAGTGAGTGAGTGAGTGAGTGAGTGAGTGAGTGAGTGAGTGAGTGAGTGAGTGAGTGAGTGAGTGAGTGAGTGAGTGAGTGAGTGAGTGAGTGAGTGAGTGAGTGAGTGAGTGAGTGAGTGAGTGAGTGAGTG
>JAKUAJ010000035.1:0-39106 GCA_030562865.1 Kodamaea lidongshanica (nom. inval.) | reverse complement strand
ACGAACTCAATCGCCTCACTCCTCACACTCGCACTCAATCGCACTCACTCACTCACACTCGCACTCAATCGCACTCACTCACTCACACACTCGCTTCGCTCGTAAGCTCGCTCAGCCTGAGAAGTTCCAGTGTTAATAGAATACTATGAATTTATTGTCTGTTGAGCTTCATCTGGTGTGTCGAGTTGATTTCTATCTCGCGGGATTTGAAGATACACTCATGAGATATACTAGGACTCTGTTGTTTGTTGTTCTTGAAAATTTTACCCCGACTCAGCTATCTCTTTGCTGTCAGACAAGTTATCAGCTTCAATTATTTAGTGGCTCGATAACGAACGAACGAACGAGCGAAGCGAGTGAGTTCGCGAGTGCGTGATTAATTGCGTGAGTGCATGAGCTCGTTCGTTCGTGAGTTCGTTCGTTCGTGAGTTCGTTTGTTCGTTCGTTCGTGAGTTCGTTCGTGAGTTCACTCATTTGTTCACCAACTCACTCAATTGTTCGCACTCACTCTCTCCTCACTCCTCACTCACTCACTCACTTTATGCATCCTCAGGTCAATCACTGACCTTCACTCACAACCTCGTTGAAATAGCCAACAGAATTCGTCAAAGGACCAAATTCGTTGAAATTGATATTTTTCGTATTCAAAGTAACCCTCTGTTGTGTTGCAAAAAAGTCTTAATTTGCAAGGCATCTGAAGCAGAGGATCTAAGAGACTTGGCATAGTGTATAAACTGCAGCGAACAAGCAAGGAGCAAAGCGACTTTGCATAGTGTATAATCTGCTGATCTACATATAACCTAGGTTCGCTGGTTCGTTGTTTGTTCGTCAACTCGGGCCCTGCTTAATGTGTTCCGGAACGAGTGAGCAAGTAAAGTGAGTGAGTGAGTAAAATGAGTGAGTAAAGATCCATTTTGACATTTGCGTTGAGATTTTGGTATATTGATTGGGAGTCTTTTGTATATTCATTGGTATATTCATTTGCTATGTTCATTTCGTATTATATATCATTAATCATTTGGGATATCGATACCACCAAATCACTAAGATGACACAGCAATGGGCATTGCAATCATTGAGCTCTTTAGCTTATGAATTTCTACAACCATTAATGTGTCAAGGTCCTGGCTTTAAGAGTCATGATTTGAGTAAATAATCAAGTTAATACCATTTAACGTACTCACGAACGAACGAACGAAAGAACGAACGAACGAAAGAACGAAAGAACTCACTCACGCACTCACGCACTCACTCACGCACTCGCTTCGCTTGTTCGCAGTTTGAATGTTTCATACTATTCATATACTATTCATGTAACATACAATTCATAGTGCTACTTCGCTCATTTGAAAGACCAGAAAACATCACATATACTGCCAACGGGAACGAATTATATAACGTATTATGTTGTTGCTTCGCAACAATCTATGCACCTTATTTAGTTGCTTCGCAACAATTTATGCACCTTATGTAGTCGCTTCGCTCCTATGCTGCTTCGCGCAATGATCACTGAGACCTTATCCCAACCAAAGTCTCCTCCATACAAAAACGGCAAAAGCGGCATCTTGGGGATTTTCAAGTTAGGTTTTAAGCTACTCTAATATCACAGTGGTTGCGATATCTAAAAGTACTCTCAGTTTCGCTCGTTATTCGCTCGATGTTCGCTTGTTGTTCGCTCATTATTCGCTCATTCACTTGTTCTGTTGAGTCTAAACCACTTTTTATTCACATAAACTTCACACTCATCACGATAAAGAGGAGAAATGATGAAATAAAGAGTGAAGATCAACAAGTGATCAATTTGAAGGAATCGTAGGATAAAAATTGAATGTATACGTTGTATGCTCAACTTAACAATATTCCGGCAAATCGTTGCTAATTTTCAGCCAAATGATAAGGAATGCGGAGAAATGAACAATGAGCTCAATGAAGAGAAGTGATAGTTTAATTTGAAAGGAAACGTTGCTTCAAATACTTCAAGTGATTGCTTGTTGCCATTAATTGCTTATCAGAAATTCAGGAAACCAAGGCAATGTTTATGATACCTATGGAGTAACTGGTGTGCGCACTGCGAGTCTTGGCTAGATTGGACAAGACAGAGTTGTCAAAGAGATCGAGTTTGTGTGTGAGTGCTTAATTATGTGAGTGTTGAATTATGTGAGTGCTTAATTATGTGAGTGGTGAATTATGTGAGTGCTTAATTATGTGAGTGCTTAATTATGTGAGTGCTTATTATGTGAGTGCTGAATTATGCGAGTGCTGAATTATGCGAGTGAACAAGTTGGTGAGTGTAGCATGAAATGGGTTTGTAATTGATTTTGATCTGTATATCAATGCTTTCCTTTAGTCCAGATGAGTAATCAGAGGAACGCAGCAAGACAGTGTACAAGATGTTAGAAATGCATAAATAAGTTGTACTTTAATATGATTAGGAGCAGTTTGTTTAAGTTGCAGTAGTTTGAGTTCTGTTCAGTCGCAGTTGTTTAGGTTCAGTCAAGTCGCTTCGCTCCTGTGCTGCAGATTATTCGTTCTGTTAGGTCGCTTCGCTCCAGTGCTGCTTCGCAGCAGTTTATTCGTTCTGTTAGGTCGCTTCGCTCCAGTGCTGCTTCGCAGCAGTTTATTCGTTCTGTTAGGTCGCTTCGCTCCTGTGCTACTTCGCAGCAGTTTATTCGTTCTGTTAGGTCGCTTCGCTCCAGTGCTACTTCGCAGCAGTTTATTCGTTCTGTTAGGTCGCTTCGCTCCAGTGCTGCTTCGCAGCAGTTTATTCGTTCTGTTAGGTCGCTTCGCTCGCAACAGTTTACGTTCAGTCACTTTTCACAGTCAATCAGTTTTAGTTATAAGGATTGTATAACTATTCTGAGATGTAATATCAGCTTTTCGTTCATCTGCAACCTGACAGCATTAATCCTGAAAGCACCAAAGGATTAATTGAGGAAATGCCAGATGAACAAGTGACTGAGAATTTGTCCATGATGTAATGGGCAGAGATATCCTTTAAAAAAAATCATCACTTTGCTCGTTGAATTCGTTACTCACGAACTCAGTCTTGACTATGGATATTCTTAATAGCTGATTTCTGGTATAGTAAACCGTAGTGTGTACCAGTTTACACTTTTTAAGATTAAAAGGTACTTTTCATTGCAAGTGCAAGGTTGATTATCAGAGTATTTGTTGCGGAATAAATGATACGAATCGAGGTGAAATCTGCAAGTTATGACAATATGACAATTATTACCAATGTGACAATCATTAACAATCATTAACAATGTGACAATTATTAACAATCTAACTATCATTATCTAATATTTTTCCCAAACTTCACCCTGTACTCTCCAACAGACTCTCCATCCCGAAAATCATTTCCTGCAACTCAAACCTCAACGTAATGTCCAGTTTTTTGGCACTTGTTGCATAAATCTATATTACAAGATGTACTATTTAAAAGTCTCAGGGTGGTGTAAAACAAAGCTAGGCTTGGAAATAACTCGTGGTGACTCGATAACTTGCAGACTCTGACTAAAGTTCGCAGAAGCTCACTCGCACATTCTCATACAAATTCAGATGCTCACTCACTCGCAGATTCTCATACAAATGCTCACTCACTCGCACATTCTCATACGAACTCAGGTATAAGAAGAATATACAAGTTATGGATCAACAGCGTCATACTTGGTCACCAAAGAACGTACTGAGATGGTTATGATAATCACCATAGTGAATTACAATGCCAAAAAATCCTTTAGAAAAGATTCAGTATCACTGCACACAGGTGACTGCAAAATGACCGAGTACGTAGAATGTTATATACAAGTAATGTCTTTAAACTTCTATGATTTTATTGTCCATTCGACTATTTTTGTCTTGGATTGGATAATACATACTCTTAACGTTTGCACTGAAATCGTCTTGGCTATAATTATGGTGAAGAATCTGCAAATGATATCTCAATGATTTTATCCCAATATAGAAACAACTATAGGTACACCAACCATTATATCCGAGTTACACCTTTATGTCTAGGTACAATATTATTATGTCTAGGTACACCAACTTTTATGTCTAGTACATTATTATTATGTCTAGGTTACTCTGTATTTTTTCTCAAGGTACCCACCATTGTTTCGGCAACAGTTTCCAATGATAACCCTGTGTCATGCCAACCCTTTTCCAACCCTCTGTCATGCCAACCCTTTAAATAATAAACCTTCACCTTGATGTCAATCCTACATATTCTCAATACATCCCCAACATCAAGCCAAAGCAATATTATCCGTACTTTGTTCTCCCGCAGATCTCACTATTCACCACAAAGGTCCCAGCTGATACGACGAACAAATGAGTATGCGTGTTTGGAACGACAAAAATAGCAATGTGTAACCTGTTAGTGACACTTGCTGCCTTCCAACAAGTGATATTTTCCGAGAAATACACAACAATGGGTGAGATGGCGGAGAATGTGAATGTGGAGAAGGATGTAATCAAGCTCTGAAGACCGGTATGTCAATGCCACCACACCCGTTTCCTCGTACCGCAATCATGCTACATTTCTTTTGTACACATTGTCACCATTAATTAATAAATATCACTATAATACATCAATCGCTATCCTCATAAAGCGGTAAATCATCAAGCTCGTCCTTCAGCTTTTGTTTTTTGGGAGCATTTCCAGCCTCTGCGATTGGTCTTTTGATTTGCTGAGTAGGCTTTTGATCAATGGCAACCTTTTTCGATCTTTCATATGCACGTTTCTTCCAAGTGGAAGCGATTTGAGGACACAAGTCGTAAATTTCCTTTTCTTTAACACCATCTTCTATACTAACCAAGATTTTCTCCACTGTACTTATATGATTTCCATTACTTTTATCATTTCTAAATCTCATCATTTCCCAATACCCTTTTTTAGTTTGGCTTCTTCTACACTCCACAATGCGTCCTTGTAAGGGCTCACCCAAAGCTTTTAAGCGTTCCCAATCTTCATCAGCGAGGTCTAAGAGAGCAAAGTCGGCATGTTCTCCCAGTCCTCCTTGCCATACTTTTAAGTTGATCACGTCTGGTTTTGTATCATAATCTATATAAGTTGAATCCGGGTCCAACTTATTCATTTCGGGGTCTTGATATTCATTAAAGACCAATCTCAATTGAAAGTCCACGGTATTTTCTTCGGCCGGCTTCCATTTAAACAATGTATGATCTGTACCAAAATAATATGGAGTCTCTGCACATGTAAAAATCAACCCATCAGATTCATGAAAGAGGAGATCTTTTTTAGAGAGAACATCATCTGCGTGATAAGAGAATGTCATTAGTTTGAAGCTAACTTTGAATGGGAAGTCCGGAGCGTTTGTGATTTTAGGGTTAAGTCTTTTAAATCTATCAAATGGTTTCATCACTTCTTCCGTAATGTACCCCAATCTTTTACTTAAATGTCTTTCAACCAACAATTTCCCATTCATGGCCAAAGCGTCAAAGATACAATATCTAAGAACCGGTTCCTTGACGTTTTTACTCTCCAATACAAGCTCACCATCTAATAACGTACCATGATGATAGCTTTTATTCTCCGGCGTTTCGGTCACATTGGATGGGAAATGAATGTTGGGAACATGATAATACTCATTCTCCCTTGTGATTAAGAAAACCCCTTCTCCACGAACCTCATGATTAATGATAAACAACAAACACCTCAACCCGTCCGACTTTTCGCATACAAAGTACTCGCGGTTAATCAACGTCTGCAAGTGCTTACGCTCAAAAGACACTGGCTGCGACCCAGGGAACCCCGTATTCCTCCTCCCAAGAAGCTCCGCAACCATCTGCAGCAACTCGCGTGCTTCCGCAGGCTCTAGTTTGTTCCCTGGGATCTTTGGTACGCCTCTTTCTTCTAGTTGAAGCATTTTTTTTGAACCAAAAACTGCGAACCATCAATGTTGGTATGGAAATATGTTTATAGTAGTGTTTTAGATGTATGGGTGTGAACGAACGGAGTGAGTTCGTTCGTTCGTTCGTTCGTTCGTTCGTGAGTGAGTTCGTTCGTGAGTGAGTTCGTGAGTGAGTTAGTGAGTGAGTTCGTTCGTGAGTTAGTGAGTGAGTTCGTGAGTGAATGAGTGCGTTCGTTCGTTCGTTCGTTCGTTCGTTCGTGAGCTCCATTATTGCGGTACTCGTCTTTAGAGGTTAGGTCCATCAATAATGGAGGAAGGTGACCTTAAAAAAAAAATGAAGGGGTTTGCTATATTGAGGATGAGGGATGTGGAGATTGAGATGTGGATTGTTGGAGATGTTTGTATTAGTTATGAGTTTGTATGTTACTTTGTACGTTACTTTGTATGTTAGTTCTTTGTATGATTTGAGAATGAGATGACAAGATGAAAGGTGGTTCGGGGACCAAGTGGTCCGGAGACCAAATGTTCCGGAGACCGACATATAAAAGTAAAGATCTTGAGGAGTTTAGTGAGAGTTATATCAACTGATAGTTTTGACATAAAGCACCAGCCCAGAAGGGCTCGGCCATTTTAAGCCAACCCAGAAAGGGTCCCCCCTGTTATGAATATGATATCTATGAATACTACATGTTATGAATATGACATCTATGAATACTTTATGTTACGATCTGAAAGTAGTTCCTATGATCAACTATTTCTACGATTTCATGGTTATTCCTTGATTTCAAGGCTATTTCTATAACATCTTTTCACACCCTCAATCACTCACTCATTTTCGCTACTCTCTTCCTCACTCACCCACTCACGAACGAACGAACGAACGAACTCTCACTCGCACTCACTCACTCGCGAACCAGTACACTATTGTTTCAAAGAGGATATCACCATCTCCAAGTATTTCGATTTCGAAATCGCTATATCGTTATTGTATTCTGTTTGACTAAGAACTAACGAGCGAAGCGAGTTGGTGAGTTAGTTGGAAACTCAACAAAATTAGCATTAACAAGCGAAGCGAGTTGAAATGTGTCTTGCAGCCAAGAGAGAGATGCGAACGAGCGAAGCGAGTTCGTGAGTGAGTTCGTGAGTTCGTGAGTTCGTGAGTTCGTGAGTTCGTGAGTAGCGAATTCTTAAAGAACAAACAAAGTAAGTGAGTTGCGAATTCTTATTCCATTGACTGTAGTTTGGTTGGGTATGTGATTATGTGATAATGTATATGATTATGCACAAATAAGCAACGATAGCTTCCACTCAATGCTTGTTTGTGTCATTGCAAATTCACCTTCACTTTTTCACTTGAGACATATGATGAAAATGGCTATACACATACGGTCACCTCCCCTGAGCTCATATCGACCGAACGAGCGTAGCGAGTTCGTGAGTGAGGAGTGAGGAGTTCGTGAGAAGTGAGAAGCGAGAAGTGAAGAGTTCGTGAATGCTGGAAAAGAGAATAAAGGTGGCACCTTGCCAACTCACAATTTGTTCATTTATTCACATCAACTCACTCATTTTGCAGTCATTAATTTTCGTTCAGATTAATATACATTAAATATCTAGATGCAATTATTTACAGAAACCCATTCCCAGACTCGCTTCGCTCGCCTGACTCATTCAAAGAACCCCCCCCCCCCCTATCAAAATACCACTCGCTACACCAATATTAAGCGAATCCACAATCACATCATTAGGTCTCATCTTCAGAATAGTCACCAAAAGGTCTGACGAGTTCTTAATCGCATTATCCACTCCAAAACTCTCGCTTATACTCACAAGCAAAATAGGGCAATTTTCCAAGATGTTTGGCAAATCACATACTTGCTTCTAATATTGCTTGGGCTATCTTGGTCTGGGGCTCCGCTGGACGTGATGATACTCCAGCCAGCTTTTGCTGACGATTCGATAAACTTTCGAACGAACGAACGAACGAACGAGCGAACGAGCGAAGCGAGTGAGTGCGTGAGTGAGTGAGTGAGTGAGTGAGTGAGTCAGCGAAGGGAGTGATATTTCTGTAAGTTCATGAGTGAGTGAGTGAGTCAGCGAAGGGAGTGATATTTCTGTAAGTTCATGAGTGAGTGAGTGAGTCAGCGAAGGGAGTGATATTTCTGTAAGTTCATGAGTGAGTGAGTGAGTCAGCGAAGGGAGTGATATTTCTGTAAGTTCATGAGTGAGTGAGAACAAACTTGCTTCGCTCGTTTATGAGTTCATGAGATCAAACTCACTTCGCTCGTTTATGAGTTCGTGAGATCAAACTCACTTCGCTCGTTTATGAGTTCGTGAGATCAAACTCACTTCGCTCGTTTTCATCAATACCGCTGGTGGTTACCGAGCCTAAACGGGCCAAGTTTTCCTTTGGGATTACAATAAAGTCCACTCCGAAGAAGTGGGCACTACGAATGATATTTCCCATATTCTCCGGGTCGGTGACTCGATCCAAAAATATCCCCAAAGGATACTTTCCATTTTCACGTACCACTATGTGATTCTCCAGGTCCGGTGTCTCCAGGTGAACGAGTTTATACCAACCCGAGCCTGAGCCCGAGTCTGAGCCCTAGCCTGAGCCCGAGCCCTAGCCTTCTTTGTAATTAT
This sequence comes from Kodamaea lidongshanica (nom. inval.), assembly GCA_030562865.1. Classification (NCBI taxonomy): domain Eukaryota; kingdom Fungi; phylum Ascomycota; class Pichiomycetes; order Serinales; family Debaryomycetaceae; genus Kodamaea; species Kodamaea lidongshanica (nom. inval.). The sequence continues at coordinate 30,584 of JAKUAJ010000035.1, read as the reverse complement.
CAAGGTGCGCGATGAACGGCACGTTGAGACGTTGCGTTTCAGATACCACTCCATTGTGTACTCCATTCCGTGTAAGTTTATTCAAGTATTGGTTCAGGTGACGTATTCTATGCTTACTAGCAAGTGCTACCAACTCTTTATCCTTGCAATTATGTATAGCCTGTTGTATGAGGCACGCTTGTTTGCACTCAATAAAGTGAAATGTTAATTGACTGTATATAGCTTGAAGTAAACTTGATGAGTATTACTGCGAAGCAGTAATATGAGTAGTGTAGTCACTTTATTATACACAGTTTAGTGTTTGTTTTAGTTGAAACGGTAAAGATGAACTTGCAAAATACAAGCACTCCATTGCTTGTGTTTGTCCTTAATTTTGCAACCATGTGCACTATTGCTCGACGATATTGGGAGTGATATGGGATGTTAAGATGATATGAGGGAGGTGGTGATTCGAGAAGGTCGCAAGGTCGCAAGGACGTGCCTTGAGATAATCAACTATTACAGAGGATGAGATGATTGAAATGATGAGAATGAGGTTGATTTTTAAAATTAATGATGCCTTGAGGTATGACACCTAAACTCCCTGAGGTTGTATATTGATACCAAGATGGTTGGTTAATATGTGAGAGTCGGAGTTGTGAAACGAGCAAAGTGAGTGAGTAAGGTCCTTGGTACTTTTGATTTCTCAGCCCTTTGTACTCTGGTTAATTGAGAGAAGTGAAACAGGTCGAGCGAAGCGAACGAACTAGCGAAGCGAGTGAGTGAGTGAGCGCAAGAGTGCGAGAGTGAGTGAAACAAGCCGAGAGGAGTGACCGCGAAGAGTGACCGAGAGGAGTGACTGAGCGGAGTGACCGAGAGGAGTGACCGAACGAAGCGAGTGATTTTCATTCTTCATATCTTTATAACTTTCACTTATGCTTTTACGTAGTTTACTATTTTTGCACGTAGTTTTACATACTCAATCACTCACTTTGTTCGTTCGCACTCACTCACTCACTCACTCGCTTCGCTCGTTGTAGTTTTGAGGTAGGGGTTTTAATATTACCATAAAATGTTGCCATAATAATGAGCCATAGCGGTATGGATCGCCATATTATTTACGTTTAAATCAAAAGAATTACTAGTTTCTTGTTCGTTTAATCAAAAGAATTCACCACTCACTCATAAATATTCACTACTCAGTCAAAGAACTCGCTGCTTGTTATCGTTATAAAGTTATAGGGGCTGCCTGGTTAGTGGACCAGCAGTATTAGCTATTCGTCTAAGAATCCACATAAGATTCTAGCCTATTAGCCTGTGTAAGCTGACACTGCTCACTCATAAATATTCACTACTCACTCAAAGAATTCCCTGCTCACTCAAAGCATTTGCTGCTCACTCATTCACTCGCTTTCTTCGTTCACACGCACTCACGAACTCACGAACTCACGAACTCACTACTATACTCCACCTCAGACGAAAGTCTTTTGAACCCTCTAGATGTTCATTGGATGTATTTTCATTCTCATATCTTTATTTCATCAACGTGGACTTGACAAAAGTGTAGTGCTATTTGTGTAGTTTTCAAACGAAATATATCAAAAAAGTGACGATAATACGAAAAGTTTATACATATTTGCAACTCGGTGATATTATATTTATACAACTCAACAAGAAATCTAACAGTGTTAATCTGTTTATGTGTAGTGTTGATGTGTTCATGTGTAGTATTCATGTATAGTGTTAATCAGGTGGAATACAGGTCATAGTCTTTCAGATTGACATTTTACAATCAGCGAGTGAGATTGTGTGTGAGTGAGATTGTGAGTGAGTGAGATTGTGAGTTAGTGAGATTGTGAGTGAGTAGTGAATTGTTGAGTAGCAATTGTTATGGCATTATCTCATAATACTGGGTAAAGTTAAAGTTTGTAATCAACAAGTTTAGTAATATTATTCTATTACTATTACTATTACTATTACTATTACTATTACTATTACTATTACTATTACTATTACTATTACTATTACTATTACTATTACTATTACTATTACTATTACTATTACTGTTACTGTCACTGTTACTGTTGCTGTTACTGTTACTGTTACTGTTACTGTTACTGTTACTGTTACTGTTACTGTTACTGTTACTGTTACTGTTACTGTTACTGTTACTGTTACTGTTACTGTTACTATTACTATTACTATTACTATTACTATTACTATTACTATTACTATTACTATCAAAAAATCACTAGTAATCAAAATCCACTGCTGAACCCTCATTTTGCACTAATTAGTGCCTTTTGTGCTTATGGGTACGAGCAAAGTACTAACGAGCGTACACACTCACTCACTCACTCACTCACTCACTCACTCACTCACTCACTCACTCACTCGCTTCGCTCGTTTGTGACGTTCATGAGTAGCAAATTCTATTATACAAACAAGCGAACCGAGTCTGAATATGGTCTAACAACATAATAAATCACACTATTCTCGCCTGTAGATATCTTCAACACATTAATCATTCATCATCTAGTTAACTTGGCTATAGATGATGAGTTTGCAGATCATACATACATTTTTCATGACAGTTGGAATACACGATCATCCAAGGTTTGTATCATCATGATTTATTTAGGTGACGAAATGTGTTTAGAGCTGTGATGTGAATGGTTTATAATTCAAGACCCAATGTGAGCAATACAAAGGAATATGATAGAGTGAGTATATGATGCCATTCTACATTCAAATGTCACATACATCTTCATACAACATGATCCATACAAATATCACATACATCTTTATACAACATCATCTATATAAATGTCACATACATCTTCATACAACATCATCTATATAAATATCACATACATCTTCATACAACATCCTTCATTCATCCTCCTTCATTCATCCTCCTTTATACTCCATAAAATTTCCAAGAAATCCCAAACTCTCTCCCAATCGCAGTCCATCGCACTCGCACTCCAAACTCACTCGCTTCGCTCGTTCGTTATGAGATTAACATACCAAATAATCAATGATGCACCTCGGGTCATCAACCCCGAAGGCAAACTCACTCTCCAACTCCGAAGCATGCACATCCAGTTGATGGAAAACTTGGGTACGACCCAAGATCGGTTCCAGGTGATTGATTTAACCAACAATGATTTGGTTGAACTATCCAACATCCCACCCGCATTCTACAACTTGGAAACCTTGCTTCTAGCAAACAACAACATAGCCGTCTTGGATGACAACCTCACCAGTGATAATCGAATAAAGTCCATCTCCCTCGTGAATAACAAAATCTCCAGGTTCGACTTGAATTTCCATCACAAATTTCGTCATCTCAAGAACTTGGTCCTCATTGGTAACCCTATTCAAAACCTCCCAAACTATCGTTTATTTGTCATATGGCTTATTCCCACCTTGGAAGTGCTTGACTTTGAGAAAATCAAACACGTTGAACGAAAGTCGGCTTTGGAGTTATTTGGTACCGATCATGAGGATTTGAATGACCAGGCGTTATCATGTTTAGGAAAGCTGGCTCCTAATCCGGGCATATCCAAGGATCAAAAGCTGGAATTGATGAACAAATTGAAGAATGCAAAGAGTATTGAAGAGATTGAGAATTTGGAGATTTTGATAAAGCAAGCTAAGTGATATTGATTGGAAGAAATCAGTAGTTTAAGAATATGAAAATTTTGATAAAGGGAATTGGGGGATGGCAATTGAAATTAATAGAGATTGGTTGGTTGTATAAGAGAGAATCTTGAGAGTTTATATGTGAGTGAGTTAGTGAGCCTCCTGAGTGGGTTGAAAGGTATACTATGTGGTTTGAAAGAATGTGAAATGAACAAAAGATGGTGTGTACACAAGTTTGAGCTACAAGTAATAAAGTTGATTCACAAGCAATGAGTGGCACAGGTAATGGCGTTAACAGCACTCACAAGGAACAACCCTCAAGCTCGCACTTGCACGCACTCACTCAAATGTTCGCATCCACTCAAATGTTCGCACTCACTCACGCACTCACTCAAATTGTCGCACTCACTCACTTCGCTCGTGACAGGCTGACGGTATCAAGTACGAATGTATTAAATCGGTAACATATATAATACAGATCACTTAAAGAAACTTTAGAAACTTGTTTGGTATGCTTATATGATTATATGTTGCGTACTTGTAAACTTATTCGTACGTACTTGTAACTTATTCGTGCGTATTTGTAACTTACTCATGCGTACTTGTGAGCTTAATCGTGCGTACTTGTAAGCGTACTCATGCGTACTTGTGAGCTTACTCATGCTCACTCGTATGAGTACGAACGAATATTCGAACGAGGAGTGAGGAGTGAGTGAGTGGCGAATATTCGAACAGCAAAGCGAGGAGTGAGTACGAACGAATATTCGAACGAGGAGCGAAGCAAAGAGTGAGTGGCGAATATTGATGATTTCTGAATCAATACCAATTCAATGATCTGAATGCCAGTTGCTATGATATGAATACCAGTTGCTATGATCTTAATATGATCTATAATCTCTTTGACCAACCACTTCAATCTATATCTCTTTGACCATCAACTACAACCTATAATCTCTTTATACCCTCTATATTTCAATATTTGTCAATTCATTTCATGTTCAATTGCTTCAATCTTTACTCTTTTTGTCACTTGAGCTTTTGATTAACAAACACTCTTTGGTTTGGTGCAAGAGCTAAACAAGACATTTTAGGAGGAATAGTAGATTTAGTTTAACAGAATGACAAAAAACGGAATGACAGACAAAACAACGTGTCTGATTGAATCGAATGAATGTTAGGATGAGCATACAATGCTCAGCAGTCGATAAACTACACATACGTATAGGACGACTCGGGCCACAAAAACTAGGTTATTAGACAAAGTACTACGTCCATAGACCAGGTACGCAAATGACAGGTAATCTACAAAACATACACAGTAGCTATATAAAGAGGTTTAATTCGACCAATAAACATTAGTTTAGTTCTAAAGTGTTATGATTGGCAGATGATAACTTAATGTCTAGTACAAGCTTTAGAACTTAACTGATGTTTATTGGTCGCGTTAGACCTCTTTATATATATTTACTATGTATGGTTTGCAACCTATATAGTTGTTTCAAAGTGGCCATTGTTGTAGCTCGTCTAATAAACTTTCGTCTAATAACCTTAAGCCTAGTTGTTGTGGTTCGACAGTTGAGCGAAGTATGCTCAACCTAACATAAAGCTTGTAACAGACATTAAGTTAATCTCTGCAACAATGAACAAATTATGGACATCTAAATAACCGCGAAACAAAGTAACGACAAGCAAAGTGAGCGATCGAAGCAGTGAGTAGCGAATAATTTGGTTGTTTTGAGGCTGATGCTTGCTGAGCACTTATATGTCATACTCTTTTCACTAACAATCACCACTGTGAGTATGACGAATTTTGTTGTCCATTTCCAAGTCATTCCTAACGATACGAATGGGGTAAGGAATTACCCCTCAAACCTCAAAAGACGAGTCTCACCACTAGGAGTATTATTAGGTATCACTAGGTATTGTTTGTCTAGGGTATGCTTGAGGGGTTGATTGGTATTGGTTGCAAAAAAAAGAAGAGTGTCTGAATGTGTAGTTGAATTACATCTGTTGAAGTGCGTTTGTTGAAGTGCATGTGTTGCATTTCATGTGTTGAACTACATTCTTGTAGTGCTTTTTATCATGGTTGGCTATAAAAATGTATAGCTTGAATTATTGGTTGGTGTATATTCTCTTTACTCATTGGCTGGCTTGATAAATGCAAGCTATGTAATATTGCATAGCTATCACTCTGCAAAAGTACTGTAGCGTAATGCTTGTGTTGGCTAGTTATTCTGGAGAGCCGTAGGTGTATTCTTTTTCGATGAGAATCAGCTTACAAACGAGCAAGACCAGCTTACGAGCAAGACCAACTTACGAGCAAGACCAGCTTACGAGCAAGACCAACTTACGAACAAGTCCAGCTTACGAGCAAGACCAACTCACGAACGAGACCAGCTTACGAACAAAACCATCTTACGAACAAACCCAGATGTATATGTATAATCTCCTTTGTATTGTAGTACCAAATCATACACCCAACACAGCAAAGCTTTTTGCACCCAGTTTGCATATTTTTCCTCGCTTCGCTCGTTCGATAATGAGTTCATGAGTGAAGGCTGCGTAAAGAGAGTGAAGGTGGCCACCTTGCCAACTCACCATTTGTTCATTTATTTGCATCAGCTCATATATTTTGCAGTCATTAATTTTCGTTCAGATATACATTAAATATGTAGGTGGAAATATTTAGAGAGCCCCACTTGGGTGAGTGAGTGTGAACGAACAAACGAGCGCAGTGAGTTGGTAGCAAATTCGATAGATTCAAGCAAACTCGCTGCGCTCGTTTGTTTAGCGTTAGTGTGAAACAGATGTCATCGTCAAGATCAACACCCAAAATCTGCTCCAAATCAATCAAAAGTAATCGTATTGAAATGATTGTAGTGATTAGATCATTCAAGCTTCCTCTGATGTTTGCACAGATTTGTTGCAAAATTCATAGAAATGATAGAGATTATACAAAAGAATTCATGGAACTTGGTATTGATTCATAGCACTCATGTTCAAACCATAAGAGTTCGCCACACTCACTCGCACTCGCACACGCACACACACTCCCTAGCTTTGGTTCACCTACATGAATTGCATTTAAAAAATAGTTATCAGTAATATATAACCAACTAGAAAAAACCAATGACATCGTTTGCCTTTTTAAAGCATTCAACCTAAAGTTCGGCAACATCTTTCACTAGAAGCTACAGATCACGATTGACATTCAATTGATGTCTAGGGTATAAGATGCCAACAATCGGCATCAATGGCCCCGAAAAAATGGCCTTGATTTCGGCAGAGTTTTGAGCGAAGCGAGTGAGTTATGTTCGAGGATTTGTTGAATAGTTTGCTGGGGTCTTAGTACGTTGAGCACATTGAGTTCGTTGAGCACATTGAGTTCGTTGAGCTCGTTGAGCTCATTTGTTTCTTCTTCACTCCTACATTCTACCAATTTTCCTTCCAGCACAACAAAACTCTAGTGTCATTGAGTTATTTACAAACCCAGAATGACATCCTCTACACAATCTTGTAATTCAAGATGGTTATTGAGTTGCTTTGCCTATTCATTGCTTTTAATACTTGTGATGGTTCTTTGGTAAAGATGTACATGATAACCCGGCTTTGAGAAGTTGGAAATATTAAAGTGCTAGCTAATGATAATCAGGTAATCATATTAAACGAGTGGGTGCGAGTGAGTGAGTCCGAGTGAGTGAGTGCGAGTGTGAGTGCGAGTGTGAGTGCGAGTGCGAGTGAATGAGTTCGTGAGTAAGGTTCCTCCTTTGGGACTTTGGTGATTGAAACATTCATCATGAAAAACACCCTGTAATGGATTTCGTACTTTCAATAAACAGTATTAGTTTCTGTGCTAAAGGAATGTTCACTCCTCAGTCATTTACTTTCCACTCGCTTATTATTCCTATCACTCACACTCGCACTCACCCACACTCACTCACTCACTCACACTCACTCACACTCACTCACTCACTCAAAAATTCACTACTCACTCACTCACTCACAAAAGTCGCCCAGTCTCCCACTACACTACTCACTCGTCCTTTTCACGAATGTAGATTGGTTTTTGGTTTGCAAGATTTAGTCCAAAATTCAAAATCTTCTTGAACAGTTTCAGTCTCTCATCTTAGCTGAAAGTATCAAGTTTGCGTTGGGTAATAACCTGTGACGAAATCAGCCCATGCCTTGACGGGTTATCATGGCGTTATGAATATTTCATGGTCTCGAAGAAGCAAGAGAAGTTTTTGGGGATATTTAGTACAATCTATAACATTAAAAGACTTTAGTGCAGTCTCTTCTATTATGGCACTTTAATATAATTGTTAGCGTTATAAAGTTATAGGCGCTGCCTGGTTAGTGGACAAGCGGTATTAACAAATTATTAGGTTGATGGAGGGGTGAATCAGCACACGAACGAGCGAAGCGAGTGAGTGGGTGAGTGACTGAGAGCTCATAAGTGCGAGTGAGTGAGTGAATGCTCATAAGTGCGAGTGAGTGAGTGAATGCTCATAAGTGCGAGTGAGTGAGTGAGAACAAACTCGCTTCGCTTGTGAGTGAGAACAAACTCGCTTCGCTTGGGAGTGAGAACAAACTCGCTTCGCTTGTGAGTGAGAACAAACTCGCTTCGCTTGTGAGTGAGATCAAACTCGCTTCGCTTGTGAGTGAAAACAAACTCGCTTCGCTTGTGAGTGAAAACAAACTCGCTTCGCTTGTGAGTGAGAACAAACTCGCTTCGTTTGTGAGTGAGAACAAACTCGCTTCGCTCGTTTGTTTCACACATATTGAGTTGCGGAAACGAAGAGCGGTATGAATTGTCATACCGTAATATCAATATTGTCTGTACCGAATATAAAGCCTGCCCAATAGCTATTAGTCTGAGAATCTCCATAAGATTCTAGCCTATTAGCCTGTGGAAGCTGACAATAATCTCTATCATTATGACCCAAAGTTCGTACACACCAAAACGTTTAGAGCAAATGGAATGAACTATATGTGAGACTTTGATTTGTAACTAGATGTTAGAAAATCAAGAATAACATTATAGGTGTAGTTGACAAAAGTTGATTCGTAGCAGTTTATATAGGTTGTTTAATTGATTTGTAGCACTTTAATCACTCGGTATTGATTCATAGGACTCACGCTACTCACTCACTACCTTTGCAAACTGAAAAACTAGCAAGCAACATGAGTCAATCACTTTTCTGATTGCAAAAACCAAGGGTATCCCTCCAATTAAGTACCCCATCACGCCAATTAGGTCATTAAATCACGAAAAGCTCAATCGAAGCTCCTCTATTAACCATACAAGCACACATTGTCGTATACCAAACACCCATTGCTAAAACTCATAGCTTAAATACATACTTGAACCCACTCAAGCTTTGTTTGATTTGTTCATTTGATAATTACAAGCTTCGCTTGCCTAACATTGGTTTATATAACCAATCAACTACAGCTTGCAATCTCTGGCACCTTCCTGTTTAGGAAAGGCTCCAAGAGTAGGTACTGGAGTGAATCTGTGTATGATTCAGTCACACTCGCACTCACTTGAACTCACACTCACACTCGTACTCGCAGTCTCTCACACATGCACTCACTCACACTCGCACTCACTCACACTCACTCACACTCGCTCACACTCGCTCCGCTCGTTCACTCACTCAAAGTCGCTCCGCTCGTTCACTCACTCAAAGTCGCTCCGCTCGTTCACTCACACTCACACACTCACTTCGGTCGTTGTCATAAAACTCACATCTACACTATCGCAAGCGCTAACTCCAGAAATCGTTCATTCTTGAAAATCAACACATTATATCAAAACCACCCTCTCGTATGAATCCCCCTTATATCTTCAATATTTCAATCCATTAACCAACTTAAACTCGCAAACCAATATCAATAAAAAGTAAATTTTTACATGTCACAGGCTCGACCCAAACGGAAAGCTACGATAAACAAAACGTATAACGATACGTTACAGGAATTCACCTTTGATGAGACGGTAACTAGCGGATCCTCGATTCTGGAGAAACGTAAAAAGATCAAAGAAGAGGAAGAGCCAAAGAATGGTGAATCTCCTATAAAAACAAGTACACTCCCTTATAATTGGCAAACAACCACCCCAAATGAATCACATTACTTTTCAAATAGACTAGATCTAAGTGATGCATATATCGATTCAACCACACAAACCTTATATTTCCCCAAACAAGAAATCACGTCAGGATTAAAGAGACGAAATGAACTTGGAAACGAGATTGCAAGCCCTAAAATCTTTCAACTAAACAAAGGGGATTACGTATATATGGTTAGTGAGCCTCCTGGAGAGCCTTACTATATTGGAAGGATCATGGGGTTTCAAGTTAAACAATCGTCAGACTCATCATATTTATTTCAAATTCAATGGTATTATAGACCAAGAGACATTTCCAAATCAACCAGTGATTCACGATTATTGTTTGCATCCATGCATTCAGACACGTGTCCTTTGACCAGTTTCCGAGGACTTGTTACCGTTAAGCATAAGCAGGATATAGAGGATGCATCATCTACACTGAAGAATTCGCTTGAAATATATTCAACCAAACCCAATTGTTTTTACTTTGATAAGTTATTCGATAGGTATATGATCAAATTCTACGATGTTTTACTGACCAAACATTTATTGACGTTAGTTGATATGAACAACTCCAAGAGCTCCAATTTCTTACAAGCATTAAACAAGCGATTTGAGTTTATTTTTGCCGAAGGACCTCGAACCAAAGCTTTAATCAATACTTTAAGCTCATCATCATCCAATTGTAATGTTTGTGAACTGTGGTGCGGGGATTCTGATTCGATCAAATGTATCGAATGTCTCAAGCATTATCATATGGATTGTTTAGACCCACCACTTTTAAAAAAACCAAGTCGTGGATTCTCATGGTCATGTGCGGTTTGTACCAAAAAGCATGACATTGAACATCATAGTAAGAAAATGGTTATGTTATCACATGATAATAAATCATCAAATGCTTTACAACTTTCATCTGAACTTTCGGAACTTAATTCATCACCAGAACAACCAATTCAACAAACATCCAATCAAGATGATAAACTTCCTAAATATGAAGGATTAGCTATTGAATTCCTTAAAAATGACCAACATTTGACATTTACTCAACGTCGATTGAAAGAAGAATGGACTATACGATACTTGGGAATGCATTCAAGACTTGAAGATGCAGTTGATTTAGATGATAGATCTCCTTATCCAAGAGCTTCAACCAGATTAGGTGCAAAACATCAAGCAACCAATATCCCTGAATTTTATGATAACCCTATAGTTTATTATGATGTTGACAAACCCAATCCAAAAAAAAATAAAAAGTCAAAGACTCAAGTGGATCCCATAATCAAATTGGAGATTCCCAAAGAATATTCCAAAATGGCCCCTAAGGATTTCCCTCAATGGCTTCAACCCCGTCCCAAAGGATACATTGAACGTGGAGGGGATGATGGTACGTCAAGTGAACTTTTATGGAAACCGATAGATGATGAAAAGAAATTGGATGATTTCTTTAATGATTGTAAGCCAATTGCTGAGAAATTAGGTGTTTCAATAAATTCCCCAAATTTTATGGATGCTATACTTAAGCTTTACATGGATAACACCAACGATGCTTTGACAAAGGTGTCCAAGCTTACCAGAGCAAGCTTAAACGAACCCACATTCACCAAAGAGGAAACCAAACGATTCGAAAATGGGGTAAAAGAATTCGGTAGTGAACTATATTATGTGCAGAAAAAAGTCAAATCTCAACCGTATAGTATGATTGTTCGATTCTATTACTTGTGGAAAAAAACAAAGAACGGCAAACAAATATGGGGTAACTTTGAAGGTAGACAACAAAAGAAACTTCAGAATTTGATTAAAGAAGAGGTGAAGCCTAAGGATCCAAAAGCAACGAAAAGCAAGAAAATAGAAAGTATGGATTCTTATGGTGATCTTGAAGATGACTCCAGCTATGATTCACAAAAAATCAAAGATTCCAAAAAAAAATTCATTTGCAAGCATTGTTCCACCCAAGTATCGCGACACTGGTACCGAATCACGGGTCATGACGCTAATAAAGAGACCGACGCAACCGAGGATGAAAAGTATGCACGAGGATGTGTACTCAGTTTGTGTTTCCGATGTGCTAGATTATGGAGAAGGTACGCAGTTGTGTGGGAAGACCCATTGGAGATTGAAAAAAGAACCAACATTAAATATGCTGGATGGAAAAAGAAAATCGAAGCGGAATTGAAAGATGACGCCATGATGATTTTAGAGCATGCTGAGACTTTAGGAGCAATGATTACTTATGACCTTGAAGAGGTGGCTGTGATTGCAGCGGAAGATAAAAAACGGAAAAAGAGGAAACTGGATGATGATAATGATGATAAACGGAAAAAGAACCAAAAGAAGTTGGTACTGGCTACTGACACCGAAAAGGTGAAGATGGAACAAAAAACCGACTTGAAGAATAAAGATGTGAAATCGGAATCGAACAAAAAACCGGAATCAAAATCAGATTCCAAAGCCGCCAATGTTAAAGCTGATTCGAAAGCCGTTAATGTTAAAGCTGATTCTAAAGCCAAAGCCGATTCTAAAGCCGTCAATGCCAAAGCTGATTCTAAAGCCACTGCAAAAGCCAAAGCAGATGTCAAAGCAGATGTCAAAGCAGATGTCAAAGCAGACGTCAAATCGGACGTCAAATCCGACCTCAAATCCACCACTACTGCCACCACCAAACCCGACGTCAAATCAGAACCCAAAACCAAACCAAAACCTAAAAGAAAACAAGAAGATGATTCGGCTAAAAAGAAAAAAGCAAAACCGACAAAAAATCTGGAAATGGAACTAACCCGAAAATCAAAAAAAACATCATGCATCATCACAATCGTAAGCCCAAACTACGAGTTGGACCCATCACTTTTCTACAAATTCGACAAGAAAAACACTCCTCACATCACAAAGGATATCCTAAGGGGTATCATCTTCAGCCACAAGCAAAAGCAATTGGTGGACATTCACCCTCAGGGTCAACCAGGCCATGACTCGGGAGACTTGTCGTTCAAGGTGAACACCCGCAAATGCTGCATCTGCAAGGAAGATGACTCCACAATGATGTGTGCCAATTGTGGGGTCAACGCCCATGACACGTGTGCCTTCATACAACTTCCAGAAGGTATTGAGAAACCGATCAATGAGTGGTTGTGCGAGCCGTGTGTGAATGACTTGAGGCCACACCGCAGCACTGTGTATTCATGCTGTATATGCTTGGCCAACGAGTCCAACTACGAGTTTTCCATTTTGGGGCTACCCAACGTGACGCCTGATTTTTTGAAGCCAATCGGCGACTCGGGTAAATGGTGCCACTTGCTCTGCGCAATCATCAACCACGAGAATGTCGATTTCAAAATGGCCACCCGGGCCAAAGCCCCACATGAGAAGCTGGTTTTCGAAGCGTTTGGCAACCCGTTGACCATTGAGAGTGTGTCGAAGATTTTTTTGAATAACTTTCAGAGCAAGTGTGGGATTTGTGAATCGTTCAATGGGAGTATGATTGGATGTATGGTTTGTGATGGGGGGGTCAACACGGGGGGGCTGACCAGTGGAAATGTCGTAAATGGGGATGGAGATGTCGTAAATGGATATTATAATGCAAATGGGGCGTACAGAAGTGACACTTATAACGGCACTCACAACACTCACAACACTCACAACACTCACAACACTCACAACACTCACAACACTCACAACACTCACAACACTCACAACACTCACAACACTTACAATACCCCTTCTAACCCCTCTAACAACACAAACCAAACCTCTGGGAAATATCATATCACATGTGCACAAGATACCCAAAACTTCCGGATTGGATTCACGCTTGTGGAATCCAAAGAAAAACTCGTCAAAATCGATGAAAGTGTTGGGAAATTGAAACTCGTCATCATTTGTCCGAAACATGACACGCCCATACATTCGTTAAGGAAGCTCGGGAAACGAATCAGCGGAGGCCCTTCAGCTCCCTTGATCCAACTATACCTCGAAGACGTTTCGAAAAACGCATCAACAACCTCAGGTGCAAGGTTGCGTGCTAACAACTTTCTTCAGTACAAGAATCGCTTTGAAGAAACCGAAAAGCAACACATCACCGAGATCAAAAAAGATGCATGCTGTTCTGGTTGTCAAACAACCAGCTCGCCAATATGGTGGTTTTCAGACAGGGACGAGATTGTGAGGAACTTTGGTGAGGCGGGGTCGTTTGTATGTCAGTCGTGTCATGTGAGCAGTGAAGGAGAAGGTGGGGAGGAGTCGCTTTTTGAGACTTTGAATAAGCCTATATCGGGGGTGAATTATGGGATATTGGATGAGCATGACCGGTTGAAGGATAAGAGGATGAGTATAGGGGATTTTTTGTCGTGAACGAGCGAACGAACGAACTCATAAACTCACGAACGAGCGAAGCGAGTGAGTGAGTTTTTGAGTGAGTGAGTGAGTGAGCAGTAACTCATGAACGAGCTGAGCGAAACGAGCGAAGCGAGTGAGTGAGCGAGTGAGCAGTAACTCATGAAGGAGCGGAGCGAAACGAGCGAAGCAGTGAGTGAGTGAGCAGTAACTCTTTTGCAGTGAACGTATTCATAGCTCACTCTTTTGCAGTGAGTGAGTGAACAGGAACGTTTTTGTGAACAACTTCATAGCTCACTACTTCACAGTTCACTCCTTCACAGTTCACTCCTTCACAGCTCACCACTTTACAGCTCATTACTCTACAGCTCACTCCTTCACAGCTCACTCCTTCACAGCTCACTTATTCACAGCTCACTACTTCATAGCTCACCACTTCACAGCTCACCACTTCACAGCACGCTACCTTACAGTACACTCTTTCATTATGTAACTTCTATCAATTCATTACGATTAAATGACACAATTCCTTGCTATAAAAGTTTCGTTTGTATTTGTACTGACTTTCTTTGACTTTTACAAAATAAATCATTAGACATTGTTAGGGGTATACGGTTAATGATTATACGAGCGAACGAACAAGCGAACGAACGAGCGCAGCGAGTGCGTGCGCTCGTTCATCCGTTCGTTGGCTCGTTCGTTCGCTCGTTCGTTCGTTCGTTCGTTCATTCGTTCGTTCATTCGTTCGTTCGTTCGTTCGTGAGTTGGTCAAACAAATTCGCTCGCTCGTTTGTGAATAAATGGTCCCTATCGGTCCTAAATGAATAAACCTAACATCAATACTCAAGGAAATCTATCCATTCACATTTTGTAGGTAACTGTATATTGTAACTAGTTGGGATATTCTGTGCATTGCAAAAACCATCACGATGTTGACTTTTTGATATTCTTTATGATAGTGTGTCAGCTTCTACAGGCTAATAGGCTAGAGTCCCATGGGGATTCGGAGACTAATAGCTATTGGGCAGGCTTTATATTCGGTACAGACAATATTGTCATTACGGTATGACTCTCAAACGAGCGAAGCGAGTTTGTTCTCACTCACTCACTCGCACTTATGAGCATGCACTCACTCACTCGCACTTATGAGCATGCACTCACGAGCTCACACTTATGAGCATGCACTCACTCACGCACTTATGAGCTCTCACTCACTCACAAACTCACTCGCTTCGCTCGTTCGTGTGCTGATTCCAAACTACCACAACAGGAGCTACCTAATATCCATAGCTAGCCTCACCTCTCCATTAACCTAATAATTTGTTAATACTGATTGTCCACTAACCAGGCAGCGCCTATAACTTTATACCGCTAACATAGTGTTATAAGTGTATTAAGTGTATTCAGTATATTAAGTCTATTAAGTGTATTCAGTAAATTGAGTGTATTAAGTGTATTCATTATATTGAGTGTATTAAGTGTATTCAGTATATTAAGTGCATTCAGTATATTAAGTGTATTGAGCATATTGAGTTAAGTATATTGAGTATATTGAAATACAAGAAATGTAAAGGTTGACCTTGGAGTTGGTGCGAATGTGAAATACAAGAAATGTAATGGGGACCTTTGAATGTGGATGCAATGATGACGTGAATTGTTTGTCAGTAGCTTTACGTAATTATTAATTGGGTATATTGAGTATACCGAGTCTAGGTGGTACGTTTATATTGATTATACCTAGTCTATTGGGTGTATGTGGTACGTTTATATTGAGTATGCCTAGTCTATTGGGTGCAAGTGGTACGTTCATATTTGGTATACAATAAAAATTGTATATAGAATTCATGACATCTTAGCCCAAATTGACTATAACTTGACATCATATGACATCATTTGTCAGATGGATATGTTGCTGAAGATGATGGGTTTGTTCAGCACTTTTAAAGAGAATATTATATAGGTGAATTTTTATATAGATGAATTCACACTATCTCGCTTTGCAGTTGATGAATTCACACCATCTCGCTTTGCAGTTAATGTGTTTTACTATCAATCTTGCTTCGCAGTTTGTGTATTCAGACTATCAATCTCGCTTCATTCGAGATCTACTTCGCAGTTAATGTAAACTTTCAATCTCGCTTCGCTCGAGATCTGCTTTGCAGCCAATGTATTTTACTATAAATCTCGCTTCGCTCGAGATCTGCTTCGCAGTTTGTGTATTCAACTATCAATCTGTCACGTTGAATTAAGGCTTTGAAATGATGATTGCCCCATTTAATTGCGGAAACAAAGTAATCTCCAGTGAAATCCTTTGGAAATGACTGAAGTGAAGTAGTATGCATAGTGCTGCGAAGTGGTTTTCGTCCCAGGTCGCACTCAATTGAATACCACACATCCACTCAGACTGCTTCACAGTACTATTCGTCTCAATTAGAATACCACTTGCACCCATCAAACTGCTTCACAGTACTATTCGTCTCAATTCAAATACCACATCCACTCATAGAACTGCAGTACTATTCGTCTCGTAGTGGAATTCGTCCCAGGTCGCACTCATAGTACTGCTTCGCAGTACTATTCGTCTCGCCTTATTCGTCTCGCCTTATTCGCACTCATAGAACTGCTTCGCAGTTCTATTCGCAGTTCTATTCGCACCTTCAAATCAAGGGGCATGGATGAAATAACACTCCACCCCGGACTAGGGATAGGAAACAATATCAGACTCGGTCACACACTATACGATACAATCAATCAATTAAACAAATTCAACTACAAACTCACTGTCAGTTATGGACAAACCAACTTTACGCAATTACCCATAATTGTGAATGTGGTTGAGTATGGGATCAGGTTAAGCTTCAAAAGCATAGACAATCAAAGTCTTCAATTGATCGAATTACTTGACTTTACAAGCAATTTAAGCTTTATGTATAATGGAGTACGAGTCAACGAATTTGAAGGGGGTGGTGGGACCCTTGAGTCAACCACGTTAACCCCCAAGAAGACAAGCTTGAAAACCATATATTATAAAATCTTCGGACCTACGTTTCCAGGAGAATTAAGAGGTGACAATTACATTTTATCGTATCCTGGCATTGCCTTCAAGTTTGAACTCCAAGGGCAAGAGCTCTTGGATCAAGTTAAAAGCGTTCTGGAAGGCGAGCAAAGGTTATCCATTCTTCTAAACTGGTCAAACAGTCACGATATCATCTGTCTGTCAATTGCTCTTTTTAAGGGTAAGGCATGGGAAAGCTACGCAAGTGCAATGGATGGTAGTGTAATACCAAAAGACAACCAAGAGACATCACCTAAGCAAATTCAAATGGTATACTTGACACTTGATGAAGGGAAAATCGAGATTGAATTCACCAATGGAAAACGATCAGTTATCCATTTGGGAAAGACCACTCAACAGGAAATCTTGAATATGTTGGGTCCTCCCGATGATTACTTTCACAAGTTTGATAGCCCACTACATATCCATGACTCCAAATTTAAACCTCCAACTCAATCGAACAACCAACGTGGGCACTATGCAGAACAAAAATTCCACAATTACTTTAGGCACGGCTTGGATGTGTTATACGATGTGGGAGAACCATATGATTCCAAGGTTACCAAGTTGGTTATCCACAATGGAGGAATGCCCGAGTGCGTGAATTTCATGAAATGGAGCAAGTGCGAATGGAAAGCAACCTTGGATTCATTGGAGTTTGACTCCAGTATGAGCTTTAATACCTTGCCCATTAGTATTTCTTTTTTGGTTCCGGTATTGTTGAATCGGAATGAATCGGAGTTTGTGGAGAATGATTTTGATGTGATTGATATTTTGAAGCTGAATAGGAGGTGGGGTCAATCCCGGTTGTATGGGATTGAGAGGTGTGTTTTGGAGGTGCTTGATTCGAATGGGTGTGTGTCGTGTATTACTGTGTACTAGCGAAATACCACTGCGGAGCAGTGGTATTTAGTACAGAGCAGTGTTACTGAATAGTACTGCGGAGCAGTGCTATTTACTACGGAGCAGTGAAATAGTACTGAATAGTACTGCGGAGCAGTGAAATATTACTGAATAGTACTGCGGAGCAGTGAAATATTACTGAATAGTACTGCGGAGGCGAATGAGCGAAGCGAGTGAGTGAGTTCGTGAGTGAGTCAGATTGCGAGTGAGATTGTGATATTGTGAGTTCGCTCGCTCGTTCGTTCGTTCGTTCTCTCGTTCGTTCGCTCGTTCGTTCGTTCGCTCGTTCGTTCGTTTGTTCGTACGTTCGCTCGTTTGTTCGTACGTTCGTTCGTTCGCTCGTTCGTTCGTTTATTCGTTCGTTCGTTCGTTCGTTCGTTCGTACGTTCGTTCGCTCGTTCATTCATTCGTTCGCTCGCTCGCTCGTTCGTACCTTTCCGGCTCAATGAGACAGCCTTGATTTAGTACGGAGCATTGAAATAGTACTGAATAGTACTGAATATTACTACTTAGCAGTGCTCTTTATTACTACAGTGAAATATTACTGAATAGTACTGCTTGATGACTGAGACACTGAGACTGCGTGCGTGAGTAGCGAACTTTCAATGATTTCTTTGTTTGTTCGCACTCACGAACGAACGAAACAAAGCCAAAAATGTCTTCAAATAGTACTGCTTACTATCCCATGCCACTATATAACAAGGTTACACTGTCATAAAATACTGCTTCACAGTGCTCTCATTACGAAACAAGGCCAAAAAAGTCTTAAAAAACAGTGCCATTTCAAATACTACTGCTACGCAGTATTCTCATTACGAAACATGGCTAAAAGTCATAAATAGCACTGCGTGCTATTTACGAGTGCACAGTTGTATGCACTCTATAGAATGTTGTCCATTATACGCTAGACGTATAATAAATCTTCTACATTGTATGTCGTTTATAGAATAATCTACATCTCTTGAATTAAGAATATACCGAAGTTCTTCTTGTATGGATATGCTTGAGTTGAATGGAACGCATAGGCGAATATGAGTATGGCACGTTATTGCATACCCAGCTCTTATTGTATGGTGCTGCGAAGCAGTACTATCAGTGCTAGATACTCACGCACGAACTCATGCACGAACTCACCCACGAACTTACTCACCCACGAACTTACTCACCCACGAACTCACGCGCGTACTCACTTACGCACTCACTCACTCTCACTACAATTCACTCACAATTCACTCACAATTCACTCAGCGAACTAACGAGTGGAACTTACTTCTAAACGAACTCACTCACTCACTCACTCACTCACTTTGCTCGTTCGGTTTTCTTATTTTTAGAACAAGTGAAGCGATAAATATCCAATCAAAAACCTGTACCTATCAATCAGAGCCACTTATTCTTCCTCTCTCATTTACTCCAGCTACACTTTTTGCTTCGTGGTATTATGAGTCACTTTACATCGTTTTGCTTTCATTGCTCATATTGTTTAATCTACTCTGAAGAAGCACTCCAATGTATGCCACACCTCACTTTTGATGAGAATTCTCACACTTGTTCAGGTTGTAACCTGAGCGAACAGGCGAGTGTGATGATTCGTATTTTGGTGTTGGCAATTATATCAGACACATGGTGTGGTTTTAAGGGAGTATTCTGCGAAGCAGCATTCGAGCGAAGCGAGATCAATAGTGTGATAGAGCTGCGAAGCAGCATTTGAGCGAAGCGAGATTCATAGTGCGATAGAGCTGCGAAGCGAGATTCATAGTGCGATAGAGCTGCGAAGCGAGATTCATAGTGAAACAGACCTGCGAAGCGAGATCCATATTGCGATAGAGCTGCGAAGCGAGATTCATAGTGAAACAGACCTGCAAAGCGAGATTCATAGTGCGATAGAGCTCAACTCAATTTAATACAGCACCAACCAGCTTGACTGCTAATGGGACTTTTAAATTTTAGCTAATATATCCCATTTCCAACGAATGGCTGAAGTGAGTTCGCTTCGTTTGTGAGTGCGTTCAAACCCACGCACGCTCTCACTCATTCACAAACGCACTCGCTCTATCACTCACGCACTCGCCCTATCACTCACAAACTCACTCGATCTATAACTCACTCACTCACTCGCTCTATCACTCACAAACTCACTCGATCTTATAACTCACTCACTCACTCACTCTATCACTCACTCACGAACTCACTCACTCACGCACGCACTCGCACTATCACTCACTCACTCGCTTCGCTCGTAAAGGTCCCCCCCTTTACATTTCTTCAATCATGTCACTATTGAATTCGCTACTCACTCACTCTTCCTTCAATATATTCTGCCTCCATACTTTTAATATTTAACATCTGTGGAATCTTTCGTGTAATACTTTACTTTACTAGCTGATCTTTCACTGTTTTCATTTGTTCAATTTACGCTTCCTCTCCATAAAAGCCTGAACATTGACCATCTTGGTTGGAACTTGTGAGATATAAATGAACCAAATTTTATGTAGATGAAATGAATCATTCCCAAAGGTCATCTTTATGCTAGTGCGTTCTACATTATGCTCGTGCGTTCTACATTATGCATTCCATATTATGCTCGTGCGTTCTACATTATGTATTCCATATTATGCTACTGAATAGCACCTTTGAAACCATACTCTTTGCCAGTATTTCGGGGATATCATATTGCTGTGCCAGTTCTATCAGTTTGTTAGCTTATACCATAGCTCAGGCCATAACCAATTGGTGCCATCAAACCTCATTACCAGTCATGAACCTGACACTGTGTTATGAAAGCTTTTATTTTCTACTCTTGACTACGGATTCGGAACTGTGTTTGGCGTGCTTCAACAAATATTTGGTAGTGCCTTGTGGACATACTTGAAGGTACTTTAATCAAGTTCAAAATGGCGAGAACGAGCGAAGCGAGAACGAGCGAAGCGAGAACGAGCGAAGCGAGTGAATGAGCGAGTTAAGAATGAGTGAGTTAACAGTGAATGAGTTAACAGTGAGTGAGTGAGCGAGTTAAGAATGAGTGAGTTAAGAGTGAGTGAGTTAAGAGTTAGTGAGTATGAGTTAGTTCCATTATAGCTTGACCGGACCTTGAAAATAGCTAGTTTGCAATAAAACATAATTCAACTTGTAATTCTTGGTCAGGGTAGAAACCACGCACGGATTCACACTCGCACTCACACTCACTCACCCACTCACCCACACTCGCACTCGCACTCGCACTCACTCACCCACTCACTCACGAACTCACTCACGAACTCACCCAAGCAGCGATTCATAGTAATTAAAGCAAATAACAAGCAGAATATCCTCGCTAAGCTCGTTGGTACGTATTACAACAAACCGAATTCCCTACTCATTAAAATCATGTTGTACTATCTCAGCCTTCTTTATGATTCTACCCTTGCACCATTTCAAACACCAATATGTACACATAATGTTTGATATGATTGCTGTGGCCTACTATCCTATCCACACTACACGTGAATGTCAGGAATAATGCCAATGGGTTTTCAAGTCTTTCTTATTACATCATATTGTGCCAGTTGAAAGTCAAGCGATAGCAGCGACACAGTTTTTAACATTGAGGTCATGTCGTTCGAAGATTAACTTTTTGGACGAAATTTAAATATGAGGAGACCTTTAGTCATAGCATCAGCAAAATTCTCTCCTTTAGGGAAGTATTGTAAATTGAATAGATTGTTTGCAATTAGAGGAAGGGACTTATTCAAGCAGGTACTTAAACTCTTTGATTATCTTTATAAATTGAACGTTTTGTAGATTAATTAAAGGCTGATAAGTGGTAGTAAAGTATATGAATAGTACGAATAGTGCTGCGAAGCAGTACTATGAGATATAGTATATATAGTACATGAATAGTACGAATAGTGCTGCGAAGCAGTACTATGAGATATAGTATATATAGTACATGAATAGTACGAATAGTGCTGCGAAGCAGTACTATGAGATATAGTATATATAGTACATGAATAGTACAAATAGTGCTGCGAAGCAGTACTATGAGATATAGTATATATAGTACATGAATAGTATAGTATATATAGTACATGAATAGTATAGTATATATAGTACATGAATAGTATAGTATATGAATAGTATATATAGTGTATGAATTGAATATGAATAGAGTTCGCTAGTTCGCTAGTTCGCTAGTTCGCTCGCTCGTTCGTTCGTGAGTATCAAGCACTCATAGTACTGCTTCGCAGCACTATTCGCTCGCTCATTCTCTTTGCTCGTTGATCATTTCGCAGTTATATTATATTTTGTACGAATCTTTAAACTTGGCTAATCTTAACATTGCTGAGATATGTCATTAACCTGAAATATGTAATGACTGCAAATTCCTTTGAACTTGCAAGCAAAACGTGTAAGTTATTTTACTTTTGAGTTTGCTTGCATTGGGGTATGGATCTTTTGAAATACGACACTTTTAATTCAAACTATTATAACAAAGGTGTAACTTGTGGGGGTATCTTTCAATGTCTGGTACTTTGACCAATTACAATATGCCGTCACATACTAAGTATGCCAAGATACCAAATTACCACTAACATATAACAACAGTGGATTTGGGATCTTTGCCGTTCCCGAAAGCAGCGTCAGCATAAAATTCGATGTTAGCTCCTTCTTTAAGTTTTGTACTCTTCTTCACGTATATTGTTGGTTTCGGCATTCGAGAGCTTAACCGTTGTACAGCACAAGTAATGTCAGGTGGGTGTTGTTGAATGAACCAGATAATAGATCCTACAGAAAATTGGTATCCCTTGGGTTTGTACCAATAAACGAACGAGCGAATAGTGCTGCGAAGCAGTACTATGAGTGCTTGATACGAACGAACGAACGAACGAACGAACGAACGAACGAACGAACTCACCCACTCACGAACTCACCCACTCACGAACTCACCCACTCACGAACGAACGAACTCACCCACTCACGAACTCACCCACTCACCCACTCACGAACTCACGAACTCACGCACTCACGAACTCACTCACTCGCTTCGCTCGTTCGTTCGTTCGTTCGCTCGTTTGTTCGTTCGCTCGTTCGTTCGTTCAATTTCGCAACAAGCGTACACCTTGTTTCCACCATATCTACATATTCCCATCTATTCTTGATTAAAAAACCACAGGTGATCAATCGGTGACATTAGCACGCTCAGTACAACCTTTTATTTTGATTGAATATGTATCAGGTTTCTTACTGTTGAAATCGGCCAACTACTTTCTTGGCTGATTCTGGTGTTCTCTGAATTTGAATCATTATACCAGTAAGCTTAAAGTCATCACTGCGTGTGTAATATTTTTATTTGTCTGGTGTCGATAGAATTTGATGAGTTAAACATGTCATAGAAATCACAATCATAGAAAACATTAGTAATGAATTCTTACTATATATAGATTATATTCAATCAAAGAATTTGCTACTTACGAACTCAATTCGCTACTCAAAGAATTTGCTACTTACGAACTCAATTCGCTACTTACGAACTCAATTCGCTACTTACGAACTCAATTCGCTACTCACAGAATTTGCTACGTGAGTGAGTGAGTAAATACAAGCAGATGTGAATGCGAGAGTGTATGCAAAAAGGTCGAAAGGTACCTATCTGCCAACCACCTCATGTGGCTAATCTTATATAACCATTATAGGTGATGCGATTATGAAATGTGTATGTGAGTGTATGTGAGTGAGAACAAACGAGCGAAGCGAGTTTGTTCGTTAGTGAGTGCGTGAGTGTTTGTGAACGAACAAGGTGAGTAAAAGTGTGAGCGAGTGAACAAACGAGCGAGGTTCCATTATTGCGGTACGGGTGTTTAGAGGTTAGATCCATGTTTAACATTTGATTATCAATGCTAAGCATATGATTAGACAAAGATTACTCGAAATGATCACATACCCTTTCGAATACACTATAATCGAGCAAGGGATCTACATATGAGTATAAGACTGTAGACTGTATTACTGACTGTATTACTACTGTATTACTATATGACTACATTGTATAACTATATTACTATATGACTGTATGGAATAACTGTAATTTCAATACAATTTTTATCACTCCACCCATTCAGCTGCTGGGATCCAAGCTTCGCTCCTGTATAGTATTTCAGTGAGGTGTGGGATGAATATTACGGCTTCGCAGCCTATTACTGCATATATAGTATTTCAATTGAGTGAGGCAAAGAATTGTACTGCTTCGCAGCCAAAGGTATCAGCTTCAGATATGAAGAAAAATCTATAGGTGAAACGATATTAGTTATCCCAAAAGCTGTGGAGGAAAAGCTGCGAAGCAGCATAACGATCGAACCGAGATAACATCTGCTGCGAAGCAGCATTACCAGCGTAGCGAGTTAACATCTGCTGAGAAGCAGCATTACCAGCGTAGCGAGATAACATCTGCTGCGAAGCAGCATTATGAGCGTAGCGAGATAACATCAGCTACTCACGCACTCACTCACGCACTCACGCACTCACTCGCTTCGCTCGTTCGTTCGTCAACACCAACTTCTGATTTCAATACGTTCGTTGTGTGAGCATCTTGTACGTTCTTACTTGTGTGAGAGAGTGAGAGAGTGAGTGCGAAACGAGTTTGTGCGTTGTTAGAGCATAAGTACCGACTGAAGCATCGCGAGTTTGCTTCGTGCTATTATTTACTCGAACGAACGTGCGAGCTCACACACATTTATTCGCACTCACTCACTCACTCACTCGCTTTGCTCGTTCGCTCGTTCGCTCGTTGGGGGACCATAGGTATATGTGAATACGATCAATCAGTACAAGAATACAAGAAGAATATCATATTCAAATGATGCTATTCAGCAATACAAAAGTCATAGCAATAGTGGTACTATTTTCAAGCATACTGTTTGCGTCTGTTGGTCACTACAAATCACCTCTGACTATGCAATTGTGCATGGAGTAGCTACCTTGAAAATTATTCATATGTCATGTTCCCGTGAACGAGCGAACGAGCGAACGAGCGAACGAGCGAACGAGCGAAGCGAGTGAGTGAGTGAGTGATTGAGGGAGTGAGGGAGTGAGTGAGTGAGGGAGTGAGGGAGTGAGGGAGTGAGGGAGTGAAGGAGTGAGAGAGGGAGTGAAGGAGTGAGAGAGTGAGTGAAGGAGTGACTGCGTGAGTGAGGGAGTGAGTGAGGGAGTGACTGCGTGAGTGAGGGAGTGAGTGCGTGAGTGAGTGCATGAATAGCTGATGTTATCTCACTACGCTCGTAATGCTACTTCGCAGCTGATGTTCAGTCTATTCATCTCGCTTCGCTCGTTATGCTGCTTCGCAGCTGATGTACAGATAGTTAATCTCGCTACGCTCGTAATGCTGCTTCGCAGCTGATGTTCAGACTGTTCATCTCGCATCGCTCGTGATGCTGCTTCGCAGCTGATGTACAGATAGTTAATCTCGCTTCGCTCGTTGTGCTGCTTCGCAGCTGATGGTCAGACTGTTCATCTCGCTTCGCTCGTTGTGCTGCTTCGCAGCTGTTATCTCGCTACGCTCGTGATGCTGCTTCGCAGCTGATGTACAGACTCTTCATCTCGCTTCGCTCGTTGTGCTGTTTCGCAGCTGTTATCTCGCTACGAACTAGACCATGACCAAGACTCTGAATATCGATTGGACAAAGTATTTGACATGGAGACTGTTTAATTGAATCATAAGAACGAGTGAACGAGTGAACGAGTGAGCTCACACATTCGTTGCTCACTCCCTCACTCAAACAACTACGCTGCTCACTCACAGAATTTGCTGCTCACTCCCTCACTCACTCACTCACTCCCTCACTCCCTCACTCCCTCACTCACTCACTCACTCCCTCGCTTTGCTCGGCTCGTTCCGCTCACCTCGCTCTCCCCTTCACTTTGATTGTTCGGAATAATCAATCAAACGATTATTGTTACGGTGAGCGATTTACAATTGTTCTGCTGGTTGAGCGATTTAATTGTCTAGTTACCATAGGAGCAATTTACTCGTCAAACATAATCACCACCAATTGTTACTGTGGGAGCCATTACCAATTCTGGATGAGCGATTTTAAACTATTGTCAAGTGTTGATTGATGTTTTTGTTTACAATAAACCATCGGATTGTTCTGTTAACAATCGAAATCCAGCACGCTTTGTGTTTTACGAGAAATTAGTAACCATCACAATTGCATCACGGCTCGGACAGTTGCTCGGATCAACGTTGGTGAAGAGTATAATAGTGAGTATAACAATATGATATAACAATACAATATTATAATCATAAGTGTGTGTATAAGTGTGTGTGTGATTATAACTGTATGTGTAATCACAACTGTATGTGTAATCACAACTGTATGTGTAATCACAACTGTATGTGTAATCACAACTGTATGTGTAATCACAACTGCATGTGTTTTATTATACAATCATACTATATTTTACCGCAATAATAGAACTCACCTCTAGACTCTTAGACCTCTAATATGTATTGTTTGACAAATTCGCTACTCACTCACTCGCTATGCTCGTCGTTTGTGTTCTTGGCTCGTTGGAGTTTTTCACTACTCAGACATTGGCTTTGCTCGTGAGTTTTGTTCACTACTCGCTCGTTTCTCGTTCGCGTTTTTCACTTACTCACTGGCTTTGCTGGTTCGTTTCTCGCGCACTCGCTTTGCTTGTTCGTTTCTCGCGTTCTTCACTACTCAGACATTGGCTTCGGTCGTTCGTTGCCGGTTCGCGTTCTTCACTACTCACTTACTCGCTTTGCTGGTTCGTTTCTCGGGTTCTTCACTACTCACTCACTCGCTTTGCTGGTTCGTTTGCGGTTCGCGCTCTTCACTACTCACTCACTTGCTTAGCTCGTTCGTGTTACTACTCACTCACTCGCTTCGCTCGTTCGTTCACTCGTTCGTGTTACTACTCACTCACTCGCTTCGCTCGTTCGTTCGCTCGTTCGTTCGCTCGTTCGTGTTACTACTCACTCACTCGCTTCGCTCGTGAGTTCACTCGTTCGTTTTACTACTCACTCACTCACTCACTCACTCGCTTCGCTCGTTCGTTCGTTCGTTCGCTCGCTCTACACTCCCTAACATAACATCCATTAAATACCCAAGATACTCAGTATCAACCAAAGAAGTGAAATCAAGCAAACCTATTCTTAAATCTCGTAAATCTATTAAGAGATTTGGAAGAGGCAACAATGTTCTTACCAGAACGATCCTTTAAATCATTTTCCTTGGTTGGTTTAGTGCTAAAAATAGAGCTCACATTAGAATAAACTCTCTTTAAGCTTTCATTATTGCCAGGACCATCTTCCCAGTCATCGTGTTCGACGGGGCGGTCCTGTACGTGTTGTTCCGTTCTTTCCAAATCTCCTTCAATGATGTTCACTTCGTTTTTCATGAATGTATATTCGCTCAAGTGGGATGATGTTTCTTCTATTTTATTAAGTTTTTGATGATGAAGCTTACTAATCTTCAAGTATTCGTTCATTTCAACGTTACTATTGTAGTTGTAAACTGATGTGCTCTTACGCGACGTTTCCATAGAGTTGAATGATGTCACCGAGCTTGTGGAGGAAATTGCATCAAATGCATCTGAGCTACTTCTTGATTTGTTGGTAGCCAGTCGTAAGGTTGGTGTTGATATTTTCCTTGAAAGCTCATAAGGTGGGCTTCTTTTATTGAAAGCACTATGTTTGCTTGGTTTCATCATCTCAGAGCTATCACCTCCTTCTCCGTCGGAATATTTGGAACTGACCGATTTACTACTCAGAAATACCGACAGAGACAGCGGCAGCACCAGCAATGCCGAGCTTTGCGTTGAAGGCCTACGAGACCGAGTGCTCTGTTTAATCTGCCTCTTTTTCTCCGCAGCTTGCTCCTTTAACTTTTGCTGCTGTTGGTATGATGCTGCTGGTAATAAATAAAAACTCATTGAATGTACGTAAATATTAACGTCCTTTGCCTTGTATTTATACTTAACCTCGTTTCTCGAGATAACTGTTCCTTTGTATGCGGGCATGATTAGCCCCAGATGCTAAAAATATTCGGGGTTACAAAAGTAAGTGAAGACAACCCGTACAAAATATCAAGTGCATAAAAATATGTATTATTAATATGAAATCATCAACAAGTGATTGCAGGCATCAGGACATGGGGGGATGTTGAGACATAAGTGATGACATGACATCGTTAAGCCATGACATCGTTAAGTCATCACATCGTTAAGTCATGACATCGTTAAGTCATCACCATCCCATATCATCACCATCACATATCATCACCATCACATACCCCCCAATTATAATTCATCATCCTCTTCATTAAACCTGCCAATGTACTGACGCCTGAATTGATCAAATTTCTTAGCTATTGTATTATGTTAATTCAACGGTTCAATTGACAGGTTCAAATTCACCATATCAACGTCCATCACCAGAAGCAATCCCATAGCCTTGATCGGTGCAATCCCATTCTCAATACGGTCAAATACACCACATTGTCCTGGCCCAACCTTTGTCAGTACTTGGCTTTGTGAGTGAGTGCACAAAGGCAGCTATTTTCGGGCTCCTACCCAGAAAATAAGATGATGAATATTTTCTCATGGAACCCGGAGGCCTTGATGTTTTGGGAAAAAATACATTATAGTCGCCAGGTGATGAGATTGGTAGTCATGTAGGAATATTAACCAATTTGGAAATAGGCCCTTAGGCATGGACCCCCCTCTTCACTGATTCACGTGTGGACCCCCTGTTACGGTGGACCCCCCTGTTACGGTGGGTTTCCCTGTGATCCCCTGTTAGGGTTGATAATTATCTACAAGTCACATGGTAAGGCTTACCGACAATTTTACGCTCATATCTCTTGTTCTCTTTGTGAGCTAACGTTTGCAGCTTTTTAACCGTGTCCATTTCACAGACACTTATTGTTCTCCTGGTTCCTTTTTCCTTTGATCCTTTGGATTGGCACTTGTTATTTGTGATGTTTATCCAACCTTGTGTCACTGTTCTTTGTCAATGTATTGTGGTGCCTAGTGATGAAGATTGGCCACAAATAAGCGATCCATTACCAGTGTGTATGATGTCCGCCCTGGCGTATTGTTCGTGCACACCAACGAGCTTGTAGGTTATTAAACACACAACTGATTTCTGAATCCCCATCACTCATTTGCATAAACGGCATCGATGACCTTTGCTGTACCTACGTTGTAACCTTTCAGCGAATGGACCTGATGATTTGTGTTTAGCGGCTTCTTCGTTACGTAAACCACTAGATTGTGTAACTTGTTCGTTATGTGACTTGTTCGTTATTTGTGTTTAGCGGCTTCTTTGTTCAGCCGACAAGCTTCATCACCAGTTTGTGTTCAGCCTTTTCCCCACTGATTCTAAGGCAACACATTGTAGTTTGTGTGAATTCCTTTTTGGTTTAATAAGCGATTGCCGATATGTCTCGCACATGGCTTGTACGTTTTAACTGGCGGTTAACGATTGTCCCCGCAATGGACATTGCCATACAAGCTTCTTCAAGGCCATTTGTCTTCAAGGCCATCTTCAAGGCTATTTGACTTTTCTTCTCAACCACCCACACTCCCCCCCCACCCCCTCGCTGTTTCCTTCTATTAATCAAACAATAGATGATATGCAGTAAACCTTCGATCGTCCGTGATTGCCAGTGATTTCATTGCCCGTTTGGGATGTCGGTGCAATTTTGGCCGTGTCATGTGTTGAACAATACCAATCTAGCCTTGTTCTCGTATTAGTCAAGTTAGTTATGAGTTTAAAGTGGAGAGTATGCAAAGTTTAGCGAACGAACGAACGAAGCGAGCGAAGCGAGTGAGTGAGTGAGTGAGTGAGTCTGAGTGAGTCTGAGTGAGTGAGTCTGAGTGAGTGAGTGCGAGAGTGAGTGAGTGAGTGAGTGAGTGTGAGTGAGTGAGTGAGTGCGAGAGTGAGTGAGTGCGAGAGTGAGTGAGTGCGAGAGGGAGTGAGTGAGTGAGTGAGTGAGTGAGTGTGAGTGAGTGAGTGAGTGCGTGAGTGCGTGAGTCTGATTGAGTGCGCGAGTCTGATTGAGTGCGTGAGTCTGAGTGAGTGAGTGCGAGAGTGAGTGAGTGCGAGAGTGAGTGAGTGAGTGAGTGAGTGAGTGAGTGAGTGAGTGAGTGTGAGTGAGTGCGTGAGTCTGAGTGAGTGAGTGAGTGAGTAGTGAACTCTGAGTATGTGAGAGGTTAGTGATTTCGGAGAGAGTGAGTGAGTGGATGAGTGAGTGAGTGGATGAGTGCCTGAGTGAGTGCCTGAGTGAGTGCCTGAGTGCCTGAGTGCATGAGTGAGTGAGCGAGTGAGTCTGACTGAGTGAGTGAGTGAGTGAGTGAGTGAGTGAGCGAGTGAGTCTGACTGAGTGAGTGAGTGAGTGATTTCGGAGAGAGTGAGTGCTTGAGTCTGAGTGAGTGAGTCTGAGTGAGTGAGTCTGAGTGAGTCTGAGTGAGTGAGTGAGTGAGTGAGTGCATGCGTGAGTGCCTGAGTGCCTGAGTGCATGAGTGAGTGATCGAGTGAGTCTGAGTGAGTGAGTG
>JAKUAJ010000034.1:58642-144076 GCA_030562865.1 Kodamaea lidongshanica (nom. inval.) | reverse complement strand
ATCTGACTCATTGAGCTAAATTCACTTAAGCGCTACTAGTCCGACACGTTCACAAAGTCTAACGAACCAGCTTATCTACAACATCGTAACAGAAGCCCACTTATCCTAAGTCGGCCTCCCCCTACTCAACCTATTAAAGCTTTTGATCCGTTGACCCTAACCAGGTAAGCGCCTATATATAATAATATACCGCTAACACCTTGCAAATACCAAGTCATGTCAATATCACTAACCTCTTGATACTGATACCACTACATTCTTTGAAGGCTCTCATACATTTCTATCTTCAAGAAAAAGTAAAGGGCCCAGTGAAAATGGGAATCGGAAAGGATAGAGTTGTGGAATGGTTGAGATCATTGAAGAAGAATTGGATGGCAGAGGACGTGGAAGTGGAAAAGCTTATTAAGTTGAAGATTTTAATGTAACTCACGAACGAGCGAAGCGAGTTTGTCGATTCAAGAAGTGTCACTCACTTGGTTTGCTCGCTCAAATCGAGGAATTCACACAACGAATGAACGAACGAACCCACGCACTCACTCACTCACTCACTCACTCACTCACTCACTCACTCACTCACTCACTCACTCACTCACTCACTCACTCACTCACTCACTCACTCACTCACTCACGCACTCACTCACTCCATTGCATACAGATACATACATCAAGAGTAAGTTTAGGACTCCAAGTTGATTATTCCAAAGTATCAACTCAGGCAGTAGCAATAACAACAGAATGATCGTAGTCAGAATAAGCAGTTGATGTTGCCATTTGACACACATTCGATACAGTGGTATGTGTCTTTAGAGGTTATCTTGAGTGTAAAGTGTTGCATTGGATTTACTCGTTCTCTTAAACGTTCTCTCTTATTCAAAATATCTCTAATAGTCCTTTCTTTTAATCTCTACAGTCTCTACTCGCTTCGTACTTTAATCGCACTCGCAACTATACTCTAATTATCTTAATCTGTATCAATACTCTTTTGCTCTTATTCATTCGACTCTTTAATCATACTTGACATACTCTTCTCGTTACACCTCGTCTTACTCTATTCACGTTTACATTAACCTAGCATTCGTAATCTCATTCTCAGTATCTGCTCTCAATGTTTGATCTTACTCTTTATTCCTTACATTCGCTCTACGCACTTATCCTCACTCGTCTTCTTCATAATCTATTCATTCTAAATCATTAGCAATCTATACTCTCAAATGACAATCTACCATCAACTAACAATCTACTCTCAACTGACAGTCTCCCTCACTTACAATCCACCCTCACTTACAATCCACCCTCAAATGACAATCCACCCTCAAATGACATCCACCTTGTTACTGCTAGTTGCATTCTTGAGTTTAATGTTCAATACTATTCAATTGGAATGGATATTCGAATCATAGATATCTTAAAAGTATCAAAAGTTATAGCATTCACATTAAACATTTAATCTCTCTTCTGTTCATGTTTGATTTTTACTCTGTACTTGCTTTGCTGAGTTCTCGCTGTTTGAGTACTCGCTTCGCTCGCACTCTTCGCACTCGCTCCGCAGAATACTCGCATTGAGTACTCGCTTCGCTCGTACTCTTCGCTCGTATTGCTCGTAATGCTTATAAACCAAGAAACCCTAGAAACATCAATCACCAATCAAGCCAATCAAGCCCTTCGTCAGAAATCAATCCAAGTTGAAGAAAAACGTCTCGAAAAAGCATCTTCCCAACTCAACGCCACCCTTCGCAAAGTCCGAATCCTAAACGACCGGTTATCCAACCCTCGTACAAAACTTAGCCAAAGAAAGCAGATATCAGATGATCTCGCTTGGTTTCAAGAAAACGAACTCCAGCCTCGTCAACGTGACGTGGATCAAATTCACCAACGTCTCAAGGCCCTTCAAGAGGAGGAAACAGATAAACTCGATGATGAGTCCG
Organism: Kodamaea lidongshanica (nom. inval.); assembly: GCA_030562865.1. NCBI lineage: Eukaryota > Fungi > Ascomycota > Pichiomycetes > Serinales > Debaryomycetaceae > Kodamaea > Kodamaea lidongshanica (nom. inval.). Next base: position 142,151 of record JAKUAJ010000034.1, on the reverse strand, counting down.
AACAAGACTACTTGATCCGTAAAGGTAAGGTTACGGCCTTTGGGTCAGCAAACACCTTTCAACAAGCCCTGGCTCAAGGAATGACTCATCAGAACTTGGTTAAGCCAGGACTCGATCATGATGAGGTTTACCTAGATGAGAGGGTTGATGATGGTGATGAAGTTTACTATCAAAATCGGTATCGTCGATGGTTGAAGAGGCGAGAGAATAAGCAGAAGGAGACGAATGAGGAGAATAAGCAGAAGGAGGAGACTAATGATGAGAATAAGCAGGAGGATACGAATGAGGAGAATAAGCATAACGAGGAGACGAATGAAGAGAATAAGGAGGAGAAGAATAAGGAGGAGGAGAATGATGATGATATCGCTAATGATGATGACGATGACGATGATATTGCTAATGATGATGATTATAATGATGATAATGATGTTGTTAACGATATTGACATTGCTAACGATAATGACATTGCTAACGATGATGATACCACAAATGTTGATGACATCACAAATGTTGATGACATTGAAATCCCCCAATCACTTCCCCCTCATCCATCAATTCCCGATGCCATTCTCAACAAATCATTCCGACTCCCTGGAGACATCTATCCGGCCCTCTTTGAGTACCAGAAGACGTGCGTGCAGTGGCTCTGGGAGCTCTACACACAAAAGGCCGGGGGCATTATTGGGGACGAGATGGGACTCGGCAAGACCGTTCAGGTGATTTCATTCATAGCCGGTCTCCACTATCTGGGGCTTTTAGACAAACCAGTGCTTATAGTGGTCCCGGCCACGGTGCTCAACCAATGGGTGCTGGAGTTTCATAAATGGTGGCCCCCATTGCGGTGTGTAATTCTCCACAGTATCGGGTCTGGGATGGGGGGTGCGATTTCCGAAGACCAAATGGAAGAGTATTTGGAAACTCACAGTTCCAAAGGGTCCCCCCTTCATATCAACGCTAGCAAGGTCATTTCGCGGGTCATAGAGAAAGGTCACGTCCTCATAACTACATACGTCGGGATGAAAATCTACTCTTCGCATATTCTCCCTCACCAATGGGGGTATGTGGTCCTCGATGAAGGTCACAAAATCAGAAACCCGGACCTGGAAATGGCCCTCACAGCCAAGCGAATCAAATGCCACAACAGAATCATCCTCCTGGGAACCCCAATCCAAAATAATTTGACCGAGTTATGGCTGTTGTTCGACTTTGTGTTTCCAGGTAGATTGGGGACCCTTCCAGTGTTCCAGCAGCAGTTTGCAGTACCTATCAATATGGGTGGATACGCAAACGCTCTGAACGTGCAGGTCCAGACCGGATACGAATGTGCAGTAGTACTCCGTAACTTGATTGCTCCGTATCTTCTCCGTCGGTTAAAGAAAGACGTTGCACAAGATCTTCCCAAGAAGAGTGAAATGGTACTTTTCGTAAAGTTGACCCAAATCCAACAAGACCTTTATGAGAAATTTCTCGGTAGCGAGGACTTAGGGGCCATTCTAAAAGGTCGCCGGAATGTCTTACAAGGTGTGGATATCCTACGAAAGATTTGTAATCACCCCGATTTGGTACTAAATGATAAAAAATTACCTCATTATGGGAGCGCTACCAAGTCGGGTAAGATGCAAGTGCTTATCAATCTCCTCCAGCTTTGGCAAAGCGAAAATCACAAGATTCTCCTCTTCTGTCAAACCCGACAGATGTTGGACATTTTAGAAAGGTTTATAAAAAACTTACGAGTCTTAGGCTCTGATAAACCCTTCACCTACCTTCGAATGGACGGTACCACTCCCATAGCACGTCGGCAACCGTTGGTGGACCAATTCAATTCCGTGGCTGGGGATATCCACGTGTTTCTCCTCACTACCAAGGTTGGGGGACTCGGGATCAACCTTACGGGTGCGGACCGTATCATCATCTACGACCCAGACTGGAATCCATCCACGGACATCCAGGCGCGTGAAAGGGCGTGGAGATTGGGCCAGAAAAAAGACATCACCATCTATCGACTCATCACGGCTGGGTCCATTGAGGAGAAAATCTACCACCGACAAATCTTCAAGACCTTCCTCACCAACAAAATCCTCAAAGACCCTAAACAGCGTCGATTCTTTAAGATTAACGACCTCCATGACTTGTTCACCTTGGGTGATACAAATGATCCGGGTACCGAAACAAGTGACATGTTCCAGGGTTCCAAACCGCACTCTAACGACGACGATTTTTACCAGGTTGCCAATATTGCCGGAGTTTCCAAAATGGACACGTTTGAGCAAGAAACTCTGCAGTCGGATGAGCTCATGGAGGGATTGTTTGCACGTAGTGGAGTCCACAGTACTTTGCACCACGACGAGTTGATCGACAGTGGGTCCCAAGAGGTATCTGTAGTTGAGCTTGAGGCTCAGCGTGTAGCCAAACAGGCTGCGGAAGTACTCCGGCAGTCAAGGAAATTGGCTCGGAAAAAGGAGATTGGCATTCCAACATGGACCGGTAAATTTGGTGTAGCTGGAAAGAAAAAGACAACGACAAGCACATTGGGTGCAAGCAAAATCGGCAAAAGCACACTCGGGAGTACCACCGGGAAGTCATCAGAGAAAGTACTTTCGGCTCTCAAGAAAAAGGCCCAAAAACCAGAGGCGCAGGTTACGATGGAGCAGTTGGTGAGCTTCCTAGAGGCACGCGAGGGTAGGTTTGCAACGTCCAGCGAGTTGGTGGAAGGGTTGGGTGTACGTGGAGAGAAGGCGAGTATCTTGATGCGATCCATGTTGCGCGAGGTTTGTGTGTGGGATGGTGAGCGTAGGGGATGGATGTTGAAGGATGTAACGAGCGAAGCGAGTTAGTGAATTAGTGAGCCTGCTGGGTGGTTGTTAAGGCATCCTGTGTTGTTTGAAAGAATGTGAAATAACAAAAGTTGGTGTGTCCAAGGACAAGTTTGAGCTAATAGTAATGAACTTGATTCACAAGCAATGAGTAATGGCACTGACGGTACTCACAAGGAACCCCACAAGCTCACTCGTACTCACTCGAATGTTCGCACTCAAATGTTCGCACGAACTCACGCACTCACTCAACCACCCACGCACTCACGCACTCTCGTTCGCTCGTTCGCTCTAACATATGAGATTTTTTCAAGATACCCTCCCTTCCCCTTTACAAGTGTGTTGAGTTTTCTCAAGGTTAGTCTGCAAGGAAAGCCTTTATGAATGAGTTGTACACAGTGTGTAATAGTCATGTATAAATAATAGTGATGAATATAAATATCATACCACTCACTATTCATAGTGCAGCAAAGATAGCACTCAATGAGCGTAGTGAACAAGTAGCGAGTTATTGCAAGATAGCACTCAACGAGCGTAGTAAACGAGTAGCGAGTTATTGCAAGATAGCACTCAACGAGCGTAGTAAACGAGTAGCAAGTTATTTCAAAGATAGCACTCAACGAGCGTAGTAAACGAGTAGCGAGTTATTGCAAGATAGCACTCACTGTACATGAAAACCATCTCTGAAATAAAGTGTCATTAACAAACCACTAAGGAAACACTCGATCTCAAGCAAGCCCCACTAAAGAAGAACTCACTAGCTCTCACCACTCGCTTCGCTCGTTCTATGGTTGCTAAGATGTCTTTCGGATATGAGAAAGTTGAGACTGAGGATGATGGACACCTGCTTAAAAGTGATATAAAGAGCTCTAAAAGCTTGAAAGTGCTGTAAATAAATACAAAATGCTGGAATTATTCTCGTATATTATTACTGATTCTTATTACTTTCATTAACACTCGCTACTCACACATCGCTTGCCTTGTTATAGGTTACCAAATGCCGTACTCACACTAACACATTGTCAAATGAATAAGTGTAGTTTTCATGAATTTACAAACTCGCTCATTAACTGGTCATTAACTAGTCACTAACTAGTCACTAACTAGTCATTAACTGGCTCGCTCACTTACACTCGCACTCACGAACTCACTCAGATGTTCTCACTCACGCACTCAGATGTTCGCACTTACGCACTCTCTCGCTTCGCTAGTTCGTTTGTTCGCTAGCGTTTAATATACGAACGAGCACATGATGAGCACCACCACCACCACCAATATCAAAGTCACCATTCACCATAAAATTATTCCAACAACCACTCAATGGTCATGGCTTGTTTCGATGGTTATGACTTGCTTCGCTTCATCCAAATCTCACTTGGCTTGTCATGACGAGCGAAGGCTTCGCTTGTCGTGCGAACGTGGTACAGTTGCCCTCGTAAATGAGAGATGATTCTTTGGTTTTGAACACATGCTAGTTTGATACCCTTTGAACGTCAAGAAACAACCAAGAGTAACACACCAACTATGTCGAAAGAGTGAGGTATAATCAACCTATAGGGTGATATCCATAGAATGTTGGTATCTACACACCTCAAAAATCATCAAGAGTTGTGTGGGACATGATCATTTCAATTTAGTTGTTGTAGCCTTGGAAACGACTCTTTACAGAGAGCAGTCCTCAGTTGTTCACTGGAAACCAATCTTTAGAGAGACGTTCTTGTAGCTCTCATATCTTTAGAGAGACGCAGTCCTCAGTTCTTGTAGCTCCTATATCTTTAGAGAGACTGTTGAGCAGTTTTCACTTGTTACAGGCGTTTACCATCTTTATCGATATGAAAGCCTCTAAAAACCCATACCGCAATGATAGAAATTTGCAACCAAAAAAAGAGCAATGTGCACATCGGTTCTTGTTTCAAGAGATTGCTCAACTAACAACTAGTTGGTGTTACCAGACCGAAAACCCTTTTGGGGTATTTGTATCAGGCAGACTAGTGTCTAAACCACATGAACTCACTAAGGAGAATGCACCGCTATAAAGCGAGAGTGAGTAGTGTAGTGGGAGACCATGCGCGAATTTGATTATGGAGAGAACAGTACAATTTCATGACATAATACAAAGGTTACATATTGCTTCACATCAATGTATGCTTCTCTTATCACTTTTTCTATCTATTAAAAGCCTAGAATTGGATCTATAACAGGGATTTGATATGTATAGTGATACGACTGATACGACTGATTGGTTAGTCTGAATATCATGATACGACTGATGCGACTGATTGGTTTAGTCTGAATATCATGATACGACCGATTGGTCTCTGACTATCATCATATCATAGGCTTCTGAACAATTCATCATCCTATCATGTATTCCCCTCCAGGCTCATGAAAGCTCTTGTACCTCAAAATCTGGTTGTCTCGCAGGTTTTTCGTACAGAGCAGCCACCTGCTTAGTATCACTAGTTATGGATGTTGGTCAAATCATGTAAGCGAATTAGTATACTAAGGGATCATTTCGCCGAGCAAAATTGTTCACAAGACGAATGCATATGGCTACAAATTTTGAGGGGTTTAGTGATTTTTATTGCGGTACGGGTCTGGAGTATGGGATTCAATTTTGAGAAACACTGAATGAACGAGCGAACGAGCGAACGAGCGAAGTGAGTGAGTGAGTGAGTGAGTGGGTGGGTGAGTGTGTGAGTGTGTGTGTGTGTGAGTGAGTGAGTGAGTGAGTGAGTGAGCAGAGTGAGTGAGTGAGTGAGCAGAGTGAGTGAGTGAGTGCGTGAGTGAGCAGAGTGAGTGAGTGAGTGAGTGAGTGAGCAGAGTGAGTGAGTGAGTGAGTGAATGTGAGTGAGTGAATGTCGCTCGTTCGCTCGTTCGCTCGTTCGCCCGTTCGCTCGTTCGCCCGTTCGCCCGTTCGTTCGTTCGTACACGACAAGTGCTCAATTAAAACAACTCACTCAGTGAGGTTCTTTAGAGGTTAGAAAACTCGCTTGGCTCGTGAAATTCATCTCACTCAAACTCAATTCGCGTTTCGCGTTTCGCTTATCACGCTAAGGAAATTTATTCGCATTCCGCTCTTGAAGTTTATCACGCCAAGGCAACTCGCTACGCTCGTTACCTTTGCTATATGAAACACATTCCCAAATGCCCAATCCCAAAATACAATACAGGCTGTACTCACTGCCGTCCCACACTCGACAAACCCATTAGCACCCTCCCCCTCGCAAACAGTGCGGCCCTTCCCTGGAAACACTTGATGATCTTATCCCATGGAGTGGATTCTTTCACCGACATGCCCTCCCGAATCGAGTCCGTACCCGGATCTCTTGCAAGCCGCATTGGCCAAATTCGCAGAAGCGTACTAAGCCCTTACCATCCCGTCATGGTTACCAACGTTATTCTACACACGCAATCCCACGCCCTTCGTAACCTTACTCCAGGCAACGAATTGGTGTACTTGTACCCAGACCGCAAGCTGGTTGAGTTTAATGCAAAGCACACTAGCGAATTCATCCAAAGGTATTTGCTTCCGAACAAGCAGGATGAAAGATCTATAGTTGATGAAATTCTGAGTGAAAGATCTATAGCTAATGTATTTTCAAAAGAAACTCTGGGTAAAGACGCTGCTTCAAAAGAAACTCAGTGTAAAGACACTGCTTCAAAAGAAACTGAGGCTAAAGGCACTGCTTCAAAAGAAACTCAGGGTAAAGACACTGTATCAGAAAACAATGCTTCCAACAAACTCTTCAAGGAAAAGACGTGGGAGCGCGATTTGGTGCTCATTTGTGGACACACGCAGCGAGACTCGAGGTGTGGGGTGTTGGCCCCGTTGCTTGAGAAGGAGTTTTGTATGGTGGGAGCTCGCGAGGGTGTGGAATTTGACGTGGGCTTGGTTTCGCACGTTGGGGGGCATGCATTTGCTGGCAATGTGCTTTGTTTCAAAGAGGATCAGTGTGTGTGGTATGGGCGAGTTGAGGCTAAGAATGTCCAGGGGATTGTTTGTGAGACGATGATTGGGGGGGTGGTGATTGATGAGTTGGTGAGGGCGAATGACGAGCGACTCATGACGAGCAACTCATGACGAGCGAAGCGAGTCATGAGAGCGAGAAATGAGAGTGAGTCATGAGAGTGAGTCGTGACAAGCGAGTCATGACCATCCAACCAAGTGATGAAAAGCCAAGCGAGTCATGACCATCCGAACTAGTGATGACAAGCCAAGCGACTCATTACCATCCAACCAAGTGATGACAAGCCAAGCGAGTCATGACCATCCAAACAAGTGATGACAAGCCAAGCGAGATTTGGATAACCATCGAAACAAACCATCGAAATTGTCATCTACTTTCATAGTTGGTTAGGCCGGATATGATTTGCAGTTGTCATCTAACATTCGCTACGCTCCTGAGCTTCTTCGCAGCAGTTGTCATCTAATATTCATAGTTGCTACGCTCGTGTAATTGAACCCACGGTTATTTCGCAGCCCCATCCATATGAATGCATTATGCTTGGTGATCACAAGAACGTGCACATTAAATTGGCTGTAAATTTGGATGCCATCTTCATATTCAGTTCACTGCAGTACCAAAGGTTACATTAATTGACAAGGTGGATTCGGCGGCAGTATGAGAAGAATTGGATGAATGAGTAATCTCAATAACACAATGGATGCTGGGGCCTTGAGTGAGATACGAGCGGAGTGAGTGAGATACGAGCGGAGCGAGTGAGTTTGTTAGTGCGTTCGTGAGTGCGTTCGTGAGTGCGTTAGCGAATTCAATTAGAACGAACGAAACGAACTCACTCGCATCGCTCGTTTGTTCGCTCATACGTTCGTGAGGGCGTTCGCGATTAGCGAATTCAATTAGAACAAACGAAACGAACTCACTCGCTTCGCTCGTTCGTTGACATGGATTTGGTTTGGTATTGGAGGGGAAACTTTTTGATATGGAATTTTTTAGGTTATGCTGAGGTTTCATCGTATTGCCATAATGAAACGTTTTGGGTTTCTTCGACACTGTTGAGTTCTTTCAAATCTGATAGCGAACGCACAACTGGTGAGTGAGTGAGTGCGAACATTTGACTGAGTGAGTGAGTGCGAACATTTGACTGAGTGAGTGAGTGCGAACATTTGACTGAGTGAGTGCGACTGCAACTGCGACTGCAACTGCGACTGCAACTGCGACTGCAACTGCGACTGCAACTGCGACTGCGACTGCGACTGCGAACATTTGACTGCAACTGCGACTGTGACTGCGACTGCGACTGCGACTGCGAATCCTTTTGATTGAACGATCCAACGAACGAAGCGGATGAGTCACTGCGTGAGTGGTGATGAAGCTGGTGAACACCTTTGCGAACTCCTTGTGAATGCCTGCAATGCTTAAAATGCTTCTTTTCAACCTAATGGTCTTGCTAATAATGTGTGAAAGCTCCTTGGTTTGTTGCGGGATCGACAAGCTCCCAATATACATATGACTGCAATTCATAGATCTAGTTATGTGATGTAGGAGGATAATGCCAGATTGAGCAGAATGGTGAGTTGGTTTAGTTTAGCTCTAGACTGTTCTGGAATGTAATGCGAGTACCATACATGTCATTACCCTTATCGTGTAATGTCCTGCAATAATCCATATCGTTGGTAATGATGGATATGATTTGCTTGAGCTTGAGGTGATACGTTGATGTAGATGACTGTGGTGTCACCCACAATGCTAATACCTTTCAATAACAACTCAAAATACCTAATACAATGTCTACCTCACTCCTTACTCCTTACACCTCACACATCACTATTCGTACTCATACCACTTGTTTAATTACTCCAAACGCCCCTTAATGTTGCCACCAAGGGGCAAAGAAATCATCAAGTTCGTGGCGGGGTCCAAGGATGAATGTCCGCGATTTGTACAGTTGACGATTCAGAGTGCTATTATATTACAATATAGGTGGGTGTTGAGGGATCGTGTTGGACGTGTCGTGTTGAACGTGTTGAAGGTATCGTGGGTGTACGTGCCAGAGGTATCAGAGGTATATCGTATGAGGTATCAAAGTTATCACCATCACCCCTTAACATCCTAATTATACAGTATGCATCTCATATTGATCCCTAATGCTTCTACGCAGATGTCTTTTGTTAAGAGCTCAAGCATGTTGGTATGCGTTAGTCCTCCCTAGATATGCGTCTCACCTAACCATTGGTGGTGACCTTCTTGGCGATCAAACCACCGGATATACACTATTTCCGGTATCCGCAGAGGTTCCACGGGTATGCTGGAGTAATTATTATGCAATATAGTTGCTACAACAGCGGTAATGCACACAAAGTGGGTATTTTTTAGCGTGACCACCAACGAACCAACAAACGAACGAGCGTAGCGAGTGAGTTTGTTGGGAGTGAGGCTGTACCTTGTGAGCGCCATTAGTGCTTATAAGTTTCATCATTGCCTATGATATTCATTTTATATGCCATTCATTGTCCATGCCATTCATTGTCCATGCCATTCATTGCCTAAGTAATTCATTGCGTATGCCATTCACTACCTGTCCCATTGATTGCTTGTGATCTTGTCACTGACTTACGCTTGATTCACAAGCTTACTTTTAGCTTAACTTCACTCACCTCTTTTGCCAGTTTATCCACATCTTCAAACAGGAGAATAAGCAGAGGAGGTACCCAGTTTGTGGAGTAGCCAATTTCACAACAATTGGGTGGTTAGTGTAGTGGTTAACATATTTGCCTTCCAAGCAGGTGCCATGGGTTCGATTCCCGTACCACTCAAAAGTTTATTTTTGCCATATACAAGTGTATGATATGAATGCTTTTAAGGATATCACTGGCATCAATCACAAAGGTACTCAGATGATTGTCATTGACAAAACCCTTGTATAGGATTTAATTAAATCAGGCACTAAGATATGTATTCAATTAAACACATGAACGTCTCAATGGAAGAACAAAGAGATGAACGTAGCCCATCAAAATACATCAAAGTACACCTCAAATGTTCACTTTAGTATAACATCCTCCAAATTGAACCGTCAACTACATTACGCACACCTCGGACTCATTCATACTAAATACTCTTTATTACTTTGCTCGTCATCACACACACCACCAGGAGCAATCTCCAACGTCATTTCCAAGATAATCACTGGCAAACAGGACATGGATGGTGCCGTCATTATTGCGGTAAGGGTGTGATTAGTTGATGAACACCAAACTTCAGGTACATAATGATGAAATCCAGTCGAGCACAATATGAGTTCCTTTGAATCAATTTTTGTAACTATGGATATGTTACTATAAGAATTCAGATTATCTCACGCGCGAAGCGAGTGCGTGAGTGAGTGAGTGAGTGAGACTGAGTGAGTGAGACTGAGTGAGTGTGTGAGTGTGTGTGTGTGTGTGTGAGTGTGTGAGTGAGTGAGATTGAGTGAGATTGAGTGCGAACATTCGAGTGCGTGAGTGCGAACATTTGAGTGAGTGAGAACATTTGACTGACTGCGAACATTTGACTGAGTGAGAACATTTGACTGAGTGAGCGAGTCACCTTGAGTAAGCTTGAGTAAGCTAGCATGAACCCGAGTGAGCTTCAATGAGCCTGCAATTACCAAGTACTTCATAAAGTCAAGATTATCCAAAGAATACAATGAACCAATGAGCATAATCATCAAGGCGAAAAGTACGTAGTATCGCACTCGCTCACACTTTCGTCCTTATTTACTCACACTTTCGTGCATTCATTTACTCCCACTTTCGTCCATTCATTCACTCGCTCAATCACACTTTCGTTCATTCAAGTCTCTACTCTTCATCATCCTCCTCCACTTCTCCTTTGGTTGATATCATTGTTTGGCTGCGAATGCGAGTGCGAACGAGCAAAGTGTTGGCCCGATATATTAGAACTTTGGCTTTGCCTAGTTGGGACAATTGGCGGACTGGTTAAAATTATTGTGAGTTGGAGATGTTATTCTTGAGCCTAGGCATCTAGTGTGTAGGGGAGGGGGGTATCTCAGGCATTACGATTTGTGGAAACGTGAACATGTAATGGAAATTAGTCGTGGGAGTAACGAATGAACGAACGAGCGAACGAACGAACGAACGCACGAACGCACGAATGAACGAATGAACGAACGAACGAACGAACGAACGAACGAACGAACGCACTGACTCACGAACGCACTGACTCACTCACTCACACTCACCAACGAACGCACTGACTCTCACTCACTTTGTCCGTTCACATTCACTCACTCACTTGGTCCGCTCACATTCATTCACTCACTTTGTTCTTTCACACTCACTCACTCGCTTCGCTTGCTCTAGCAAACCAGCAAATAGGGGGGTCATTACCTGTGAATCCAGCACGCTCGTGAGTGAGTGAGTGAATGAGTGAGACTGCGACTGCGACTGCGAACATTTGAGTGACTGCGACTGCGAACATTTGAGTGAGCGAGTGAGATTGAATGAGCGAGTGAGGTTAAGTGAGTGAGGTTGAGTGAGTGAGGTTGAGTGAGTGACAAAGGTCTACATGATATGGATTTACATCAAAAGAAGTTTCATTAAGCAATTACAATAGTTATCTCCTATTTTTAAACTTTTCGTGTAAATCCCACACATTATCTCATCTCCAAGCTCTCCTGGAACAAACGTTTAAAGACCCATACCGCAAAGTGACTGTATTTGCAGGTTTCTTAATCAAGTTTGCGTTATCGTTACTTTGAGTATTAAGCGTTCCCTCACTCGCTTCGCTCGTTCACCACACTCAATACAAGGTTTATACACTAGCGGAAAGGGTAAAACACTCCAATGCCTTTCGTTAAGTTCTTCAATTAGATATGATTACAGTCGAATAGATAAAACGCATCACTTGAAAGTACCATTTATTTCATCAATGGAACAACGAGATCAATCGTAGCTTAGTTTGTGCATTACGTCTAGTTGATCGGTAAAAGTGTCTGCAAGAGAATCTTTGTCAGCCAGACTCGTAAATATACTCAAGTGTAGTCCAAATGTCGAATGTTGCCCAAATCAACACTTGTACGTGCATGTATGTCTCAACCCATTACGAAAAGCTACTGGCTACACCAATCAGCTTGCAGGTGCAAAAGATTATATGACGTTGTGATCTCAAAGGTGTTCAAACAAGACACAGATGTGTTGGTGAGTGTGTGAGTAATGAATTCTGAGTGAGTGATGAACTCTGAATAGCAGAGCTTAAATTCTGTGATAATAAAGTGAACGAACGAACGAACGAACGAACGAACGAACGAACGAACGAACGAACGAACGAGCGAGCGAACGAACGGACGAACGAACGGACGAACGAACGAACGAACGAACGAACGAACGAACGAACGAACGAACGAACGAACGAACGAACGAACGAACGAACGAACGAACGGACGAACGGACGGACGGACGAACGAACGAACGAACGAACGAACGAACTCACCCACTCACCAACTCACCCACTCACCAACTCACCCACTCACCAACTCACCCACTCACCAACTCACCCACTCACCAACTCACCCACTCACGAACGCACTTACTCTTGAAAGGCTGCGAAAAAAATACTCGTGAGTGAGTGAGTGAGTGAGTGAGTAGCGAAGTCTATAGTATATGATAGTATTACGAAGAAATAGTGTAGAATGGTGCCACCCAAAATCGCATTTAGTCATATAGTTATCACTCACGAACGAACGGACGAACGGACGAGCGAGCGAGCGAACGAACGAACGAACGAACGAACGAACGGACGAACGAACGAACGAACGAACGCACTCACGAACGAACGAACTCACTAACGCACTTACTCACGTACTTACTCACGCACTTACTCACGCACTTACTCACACTCACGAACTCACTCACGCACTCACGCACTCACGAACTCACGAACTCACTCGCTTCGCTCCTTCGTTCGCTCCTCCGTTCGCTCCTTCGCTCGCTCGTTATATGTTACATGGCTGTCAAACAGGTTTAATAAAGGTACACTTTATACATAGCATTTCTCACTCAGTTTATATCAATTAATCTATACAAGCTCATCTATATAATTCTGTATGTCTTGTAGACTTTTCTTTATCCTTACTCATAATCTTTAACTTTCCTCACAAACGAGCGAAGCGAGTTTGTTCACTAGGAGTAACTTTAGAGGTTGGTTTCGTACAAACTCATTCACAAACGAGCGAAGCGAGTTTGTTGATTTTTGAGTAGTTCACTAGGAGTAAGAGGTTGGTTTCGTACAAACTCACTCGCACTAACTTATACTCGCACTCACTCACTCGCACTCACTTATACTCGCACTCACTCACTCGCACCCGCTCACTCGCACGAACGAGCGAACCATTAGGTTGGCATATTCGTTGGTACACTTTCAAACATTCGCTAGTATTGAATAATAGCTGGGATTAGCTATGGAATCAATTGAAAAAACAATGATGGACAAGTGAATTATTGTGGAGACTCGAGAAGGCTGCTTTGCAGCATTTTTGCTACGCTTGTGAGTGCCAAACGAGCGAAGCGAGTTCTTTGCTCGTTTGTGTGAATGAAAGTTGAGAATGGAACTAACCTCTTAAGACCCGTAATGTATCTATTCAACAGTATCACTCACTTACTCACTCGCTTCGCTCGTTCACTGACATAACTCACAGATTATAATAAAATGGCCTTGTAATTTCATACCTCCTAATACAACCATTCTGTATGTTTCACATGAGCTTTTAGAGCATAGTATCTTGGTCTTATACGAATATACATTGGTTAGTGTGTACGCATTAACGAACGAACGAACGAACGAACGAACGAACGAACGAACGAACGAACGAACGAACGAACGAACGAGCGAACGAGCGAACGAGCGAACGAACGAGCGAACGAACGAACGAACGAACGAGCGAACGAGCGAACGAGCGAAATCGCACTCACTCACTCACTCACTCACTCGCTTCGCTCGTTCGTAATAATCTGTCAATACCGCTCGCACCTAACCAGATGCCTATAACTTTATAACGCTTACAGTGATACTGTAATACTTGATAATGCTTGTAGATGTACATAGTAACAAGATGTGGAGAAACACTTTCAGGTCACTCGATGTCATCAGATGTCAAATGTCAGTGTGGAATAATTCTAATTACGAGCAAATGATCGATACACACTAAATAAAATCCCTCTTGGCTTGTCTTGCGTGGCTAGAATTGCTAGTATAACGAACGAGGGAAGTGAGTGAGTGCGTGAGTGCGTGAGCGAGTGAGTGAGTGAGTGAGTGAGTGAGTGAGTGAGTGAGTGAGTGAGTGAGACTGAGTGAGTGAGTGAGACTGAGTGAGTGGGTGAGACTGAGTGAGTGAGTGAGACTGAGTGAGTGAGTGCGTGAGTGAGTGAGTGCGTGCGTGAGTGCGTGAGTGCGTGAGTGAGTGAGTGAGTGGGTGACTTCGCTCGTTCCTTCGCTCATTCGTAAGTCTTAATACTGATGCGAAGAACCAAGATCAGTTCGGCAATCAACACCCGTACCGCAATCCGTACCGCAAGGCCCAGAACTTTTCGCAGCCAAGGCCAAAATCTGTCCAGGTATCAATCACCACTCTCTCTTGATACACTGATGGTGATGATTCTTAACTACACATTGTATGGTGCTACGCCGCTGTCTCCTATGATTTGGAATGCAATACATGTGATGGTCAACTCTTGGTACACGCCTAGCATATTGGCCACCACACACAACTCACCAACAAGGCTTACAACGGAAAATATCTCGAAATTACCGCACATAATATGAGTCATGTGATCAGTGGCAATGAGTGAGCGAGTAAGTGAGTGAGGTAGTGCGTGAGGTAGCACCTGAGTCAGTGACTGAGTTGGTAAGCTAACGGTTAACTATCGATTACAAATCAATTACAAATCAATACATATAGTCCGCTTACAAATCAATTACCAAACACATTACATTATTCGTAAATTCTTACCAATATATACAAAATTCCCCACATGTCCTAACAATGATCAAAATATCCAACTGTGCTTATCCACGTGTGCTTAACTGTGCTCATTCAACAAGAATATGCTTATCACCTTCCATCCTCTCTAGACATTCCACTAATATTCTATCCTGTACGTGATATTCCTGATATTCTCACTAAACACACACTAAACTTCACTAACATTCTCACGGTACGCGCCGCCAAATGCACGATGCTAACTCCACCCCGCTAGCTCTAACCTAGTAGCTCCACCCTACTACGCTTGCTATGCTACGCTAACTCCGCTT
The DNA here is from genome assembly GCA_030562865.1 of Kodamaea lidongshanica (nom. inval.). NCBI lineage: Eukaryota > Fungi > Ascomycota > Pichiomycetes > Serinales > Debaryomycetaceae > Kodamaea > Kodamaea lidongshanica (nom. inval.). The sequence continues at coordinate 127,066 of JAKUAJ010000034.1, read as the reverse complement.
CGCTGACTCCGCTTCGCTGACTCCGGTCACTTTGCTCACTCCGCTCACTCCGCTCACTTTGCTCACTCCGCTACACTTGCTCTCTCGCATGACACATATCACCATGTACAACAACCGTTAATCTAATGCAGATAACCAATCAAATCGATGTACCCATTTGATCGTCAAAAAAAATAACTCAATGTGAAACTAAAAAGAAATAACCTTGCAGATCACGTAGGATTACACATTCTGCAAACCCGAGTGAGTAGGGAATGCCCACTATAATCAACATCTTTAGTGAGGTCACCATGTAGTGCCCACATACATAACACACCAATAATATACCCAAATAATAATATTGTCCTTCCCCCCCCCATCCCCCCAACGCAAAAAATACTAATAAGAGTGCGTAGATGGCTAAAAAATACTCTGCATTGCAAAAAAAATAATGTGCATTTAAAAAATACAACTTTTTATAGAAGCAAAAACACCACAAAAAGAGGCCCACCAAAAAAAAAAAATCAATAAGCCTAGAAAATTCATACACAAAAAACATAACACAAATACAGACAATTGTTGTACAAAGTTTCCACAAGTGGTGTACAAAATATTTACCAATGTTGTACAAACGGGACGGGACACACCAAGAGTCAACACAAAGCGGGTGATATTTTTTAGGTGGTATGCACGATAATTTTCTCACACATTTGATCTTTCCCATATATAAACGCCCATTAGCACATAAACATCAAGCACAATGAATAATAACTTTCAGCAAGGGCACCTTCAAAACCAATACCAGCAGTATTACCTGTTTAATCAGCAGCAGCAGCAGCAAGCACAGCCGTCGCAGCCTTCACAGCCGTCGCAGCAGCCCACAACGCAGACACAGCAACCCCCTCAGACACAACAATCACAACAGACACAACCTCCTCCATCACATCAGCAGCAGACCCCTCAGACACAAGCCCAGGCCGGACAATCAACAGGGGCCACGGACTCGGAACTGTATACATACCGTTTTCAATACGGTAATGCCCCAAACTATGGAATGTACCCATACCAACAGGGTCAACAGCCTTCAAACCAGACAACAGGAAGCGTTGCCAATGGTAATCAGAATAACCAGATGGGGATTTCCCAGCAAATACCGTCACAACAAGGGGCAGCCACCACCGCAGGCGCAAACATGCAACGACAAGTACCAACCAGCACGGGTGGAAGTGTAGGAAGCAACGTTAGTGGGTCAGGAAGTGCAAATGCAAATGGTAACCTTAGTGGGAACCTTGGTGGGAACGTGAATGGGTCCTCCATGGGAACTTCCATGGGGAACTCCATGGGGAATGCGATCGCGGGCGGCATTGCCAATGATGGAGGTCGCGGAATGGGAGGTTACCAGTCCAGCACGCCGGTACCGGCCGCATCCGCATCTGCCGCCGCGGCTGCAGCAGCAGCTGCAGCAGCAGCCGCAGCCGCAACCTCCACTGTGCCGGACCCCAGTGTATCATCCAACCTGACTGTGGGACAGTTCCAACCACCTGGAATCAGGCCCAGGGTAACAACCACCATGTGGGAGGACGAAAAGACACTCTGCTACCAAGTGGATGCCAACAACGTGTCGGTGGTGAGGCGTGCCGACAACAATATGATTAACGGAACCAAATTATTGAATGTTGCACAAATGACTCGGGGACGCCGGGACGGGATCTTGAAGCTGGAAAAAATCCGGCACGTGGTGAAGATCGGGTCCATGCACTTGAAGGGAGTATGGATTCCATTTGAGCGGGCATTAGCTATGGCCCAACGTGAGGCCATCGTGGACTTGTTATATCCTCTATTTGTGCGCGATATCAAACGAGTCATTCAGACTGGTGTGACACCCGCACTGGGGGTTAAGGGAACTCCTAGCGGGGTGGCCGTGGCGGGCGGGGCCGGTGGGGCAGGAGTGGCTAACGGTGCCAACGGGTTCCAATACCAGCAGTCGCAGGGATATCAATATCCCGCGTCCTCGCTGCCACAGACAGATAGGCAATTTCAGCATCAGTATGGGTATCAGCAGTATTATGGGAACGGGCCGAATCAGACGCAGTATTATCCGTATAATCTGAGTTATCAGGGGTATAGTCAGCCGGTGTATCAGTATGGGTATCAGCCGGCACCTGTTTCGGAGGTGAAGGAGGAGAGAAAGTAACGAGCTAACGAGCGAAGCGAGTTAGCGATTTAGCGTGCGAGTGTGAGTTAGCGTGCGAACGTGAGCTAGCAAGTGCTTATGCTTATGCTCGTGCTTATGCTCGTGCTTTTGCTCGCGCGAGCTAGCGAATGCAAATGCAAGTACTAGAGCTAATGCGTGTACTTGAGCGAATACGGATAGAGCAAGTGCGTCAAATGCAAGCACTAGAGCGAAATCGGATGCATTGTGGGGTAGATGTATGGAACAACTAGACTGTTTCATTATAATGAGAGATTGTATAGATGAGTATGAAGTGATAGAATTATATTAGTGAACATTAGTGAGAATATTAATGAGTAGACGAGCGAATGAGCGAATGAACGAGCGAACGAACGAGCGTAGCGAGTGAGTTGCGAGTGAGTAAGGAGTGAGTAGGGAGTGAGAAGGGAGTGAGAAGGGAGTGAAGCTATGCATTAGTGACGTTGCGCCAAAATGTGGAATACTCGATCTATGCGATACGTCTGTTGGTACTTTATAGGAGGATATGAGTGATATGAGTGATGTGGGTGATGTGAGTGATGTGAGTGATGTGAGTGATGTGAGTGATGTGTGTGATGTGATGTAATGTATATGATATGATGCGTATAATGTGTTCTGTATATCATCTACAGTACGCGTTACGGTTAAGATTGACACTTACTCTAAACCAAATGCTTGAGTTGAATGTGATTCTCATGGCCTCATTATTTGTATGATATCGTATAGATTACCACGTACATCCAAATTAAGTTGGGTATGTACGTTGCGTATGAAGGGGTGTACATTGCTTAGGGAGTAAGGTGTATACGTTACGTATGGAGTAAGGTGTACATTACGTATGGATCATACTGGAGTTGCGAATTATCGGCACGTTACACACACAGCCATTTAGCAAGCTCGTCTCGTGTGCAAAGGCGAAGGAGGCGAGAGTGACGAGTGAGTGAGTGAGTGCGTGAGTGAGTCGTGAGTGAGTCGTGAGTGAGTCGTGAGTGAGTCGTGAGTGAGTCGTGAGTGCGTGAGTGAGTTCGTGGGTTCGTGAGCAATGTGTGAGCCATACCCTTATGATAAACTGGTGATTTACTAACGCAACCACTCACTCACTCACTCGCTTGCCACCTTACATTTCTTGGAACACCAACTACTTGACCATTTCTTTATCAATTCGCTTGTTCGTTCGCTTCGTTCAATGTACGCTGATAGTTCTGCTTCGAAGAAACCTTATAAAGAGTTGACGACAGTTACCTCTCCAAAGGAATGAGCGAAGCGAGTGAGAGTGAGAGTGAGAGCGAGAGTGAGTGTGTGGGTGAGTGTGTGTGAGAGTGTGGGTGTGGGAGTTGCGAACTTTTGAGTGAGAGAGTGAGAGACTCTAACCATTGAGGCAGAAAACAAATCAGTAAACCACCTTCTCTTGAGCTCGTACGTACAAACAAAGATTCAATCTCATACATTAAGCTACATACATTTGCTAGTTGGAGAATAACGTTAATTTAACGTTAGCTTGCAACGAATGTCGACTCATGCAACGTAGATGTTATATTAACAACACACTCACAGACATCACATCCACGAGTGAGTGAGTGCGAATGAGTAGCGAAATTATACGAACAAGCCAAGCGAGTGAGTGAGTAGCGTAATCATTTTAGTTCGATTCAATTGCTTCACCAAGCTGTAAAGTCAGCGGAGTTAATAATAAGTGAAAAGCACTCACGAGCTCCGCTCAATCAGTCGCTCCGATTAGTCAATCGCTTCGGTCAGTCAGTCGCTCCGATCAGTCAATCGCTTCGGTCAGTCAGTCACTCCGCTCAATCAGTCGCTCCGATCAGTCAATCGCTCCGCTCAATCAGTCGCTTCGCTCAGTCAGTCGCTCCGCTCAATCAGTCGCTTCGCTCAGTCAGTCGCTCCGCTCAATCAGTCGCTTCGCTCAGTCAGTCGCTCCGCTCAATCAGTCGCTTCGCTCAGTCAGTCGCTTCGCTCAGTCAGTCGCTTCGCTCAGTCAATCGCTTCGCTCAGTCAATCGCTTCGCTCAGTCAATCGCTTCGCTCAGTCAATCGCTTCGCTCAGTCAATCGCTTCGCTCAGTCAATCGCTTCGCTCAGTCAATCGCTTCGCTCAGTCAATCGCTTCGCTCAGTCAATCGCTTCGCTCAGTCAATCGCTTCGCTCAGTCAATCGCTCCGCTCAGTCAATCGCTCCGCTCAGTCAATCGCTCCGCTCAGTCAATCGCTCCGCTCAGTCAATCGCTCCGCTCAGTCAATCGCTCCGCTCAGTCAATCGCTTCGCTCAGTCAATCGCTTCGCTCAGTCAATCGCTTCGCTCAGTCAATCGCTCCGCTCAATCAGTCGCTTCGCTCGGTCAGTCGCTTCGCTCGGTCAGTCAATCGCTTCGGTCAGTCAATCGCTTCACTCAGTCAATCGCTTCACTCAGTCAATCGCTTCACTCAGTCAATCGCTTCACTAAGTCAATCGCTTCGCTCGTTCACTTCGCTCGTTCACTTCGCTCACTCACTCACTCACTCACTCGCTTCGCTCGTTCACTTCGCTCGTAAATTTCCATTTTCGGCCATGCAGCATAAGTGACGAGCTGATATGAAACAGAGTATCCATCTTGCATGATGACAAATAATCCGACAGTCAATGTAAATGGATATTTCAATTAGGTTTGTGTGTAAAGATACTGTATATAAACTAACGTGGAGTTAGTTAGTTCGGTGGTTAATTCAACTCACTCACTAACGAGTGGAGCGAGTTGGTTTAACGTTAGCTCGCCAAGTCACTAATGAGTGGAGCGAGTTGGTTCGGTGGGTAGTTCAACTCACTCACTAACGAGCGAAGCGAGTTAGTTTAACGTTAACTGGCCAAGTCACCAATGTGGAGCGAGTTGGTTCGCTGGTTAGTTCGCTAGTTAGTTCGCCAGTTGGTTCGCTGGTTAGTTCAACTCACTCACTAACGAGCAAAGCGAGTTAGTTTAACGTTGGCTCGCCAAGTCACTAATGAGTGGAGCGAGTTGGTTCGGTGGGTAGTTTGCTAGTTGGTTCGCTGGTTAGTTCAACTCACTCACTAACGAGTGGAGCGAGTTAGTTTAACGTTAGCTCGCCAAGTCACTAATGAGTGGAGCGAGTTGGTTCGGTGGGTAGTTTGCTAGTTGGTACGCTGGTAAGTTCAACTCACTCACTAACGAGTGGAGCGAGTTAGTTTAACGTTAACTAGCCAAATCACTCGTTAGTTCATCCGTCAACTTGTCAACTCATTTCGCTTCGCTCACAAAACCACTCACAAACTCACTAACGAGCGAAGCGAGTTAGTTCGCAGTTAGTTCGATTCGCTCGGTAGTTCGCTGTCAGTTCGCTTCGCTCGGTAGTTCGCTGCCAGTTCGCTTCGCCCGTTAGTTCGCTGTTAGTTCGCTGTTAGTTCGCTGTTAGTTCGCTGTTAGTTCGCTTCGCTAGTTAGATCGCTTCGCTCACCAACTCACTCACCAACTCACTCACCAACTCACTCACTCACCAACTCGCTTCACTCACTAAGTCACTCACTAACCGGCTTCGCTCGTTAGATCGCTCACTAAGTCACTCACTAACCTGCTTCGCCCGTTAGATCGCTGTTAGATCGCTGTTAGTTCGCTTCGCTAGTTAGATCGATTCGCTCACCAACTCACTCACCAACTCACTCAATCACTAACTCGCTTCATTCACTAACTCACTCACTGACCGGCTTCGGTCGTTAGATCGCTTCGCTCACTAACTCACCCACTCACTAACTCGCTTCGCTCGTTAGTTCGCTATTAGTTCGCTTCGCTCGTTAATTCGCTGTTAGTTCGCTGTCAGTTCGCTTCGCCCGTTAGTTCGCTGTCAGTTCGCTTCGCCCGTTAGTTCGCTGTTAGTTCGCTGTTAGTTCGCTGTTAGTTCGCTTCGCTAGTTAGATCGCTTCGCTCACCAACTCACTCACCAACTCACTCACCAACTCACTCACTCACCAACTCGCTTCACTCACTAAGTCACTCACTAACCTGCTTCGCTCGTTAGATCGCTGTTAGTTCGCTTCGCTCGTTAGATCGCTTCGCTCACCAACTCATTCACCAACTCACTCACTGACCAACTCACTCACTCACTAACTCACTCACTAACCGGCTTCGCTCGTTAGATCGCTTCGCTCACTAACTCACCCACTCACTAACTCGCTTCGCTTGTTAGTTCGCTATTAGTTCGCTTCGCTCGTTAATTCGCTGTTAGTTCGCTGTTGGTTCGCTTCGCTCACTAACTCACTTACCAACTCACTCACTTACCAACTCACTCACTCACTAACTCGCTTCGCTCGTTAGATCGCTCGTTAGATCGCTGTTAGTTCGCTTCGCTCGTTAGTTCGCTTCGCTCGTTAGTTCGCTTCGCTCGTTAGTTCGCTTCGCTCACTAACTCGCTCCGCTCACTAACTCGCTCATTCCGTACCAACACACACAACCCCTCACCAATCGCCTTAAAATCACTCATCAAACTCACATGCCCACAATCACTAGCAAACTTCCCAAAAATCTGCCCCTTCCCCGTCTCCTCATCATACATCTCAAACCCCTTCCTCTCCGGCATCAACCATCGTTGGTGAACAACCCCATCCCCATGTCCATAGTAAAACTCATAATACTTGCCATTACGAATATCGTCCCGTCCATTAACCAAGGACCCCCTCACCGACGGAACTTGATTCCCGTACACGCACGCCAACGGCGGATACTTAATATTCGGGTCAAACTCCAAGGATTGAATAAACTCTTTGGTCCGTTTGAGGGTGTCTGCAAGATAGTTGTACGCCTGCGAGAACGATATTGCAAAGGTGTCCGGGTCTATTTCGGCCAGTGACATGTCGAAGTCCAAAGCCATGATTGCTTCTTCTTCGTTGGATTTCACTGGCGAGAGCATAATGTCGGTGGAGTTGGCCCGGACTTTGCGTACGAGTGAGATATTTTTGAATTTGGAGATGATTGGGTCGATCGGTGATGTTTGCTTGGATGTGTCGAAGGTGGATTTAGTTTCGGATCGTTTCATTGCAGACCCAAAGTACGGTAAGACTCGGGAAAATGAAGGAGAGAAAACCTTGGAGATGACACCCGGGGAGGTGATCGGTGATAACGATGGAGATTCAGGCGAAGTTTCCGAATCACTCAATGGAGGAGTTTTGGAAAGTTCTTTATGTTTTCTCTTTTTGGAAACCAATGGACTGAGGTTATATTCAACCCACACGTCCGGGTCGAAGAAATCCAAATCATAATGCTCGTCGGTATTCTTATCCTTAAACACTCGTCCGCTCAAGGGAAGAAACACGTACAGAGATCTCATCATGAAATTAACTTCGGCAGTCAATATACGGTCCGACAAAATGACCGAGTCATTGAAGCGGAGTGGTCCCAAAATATTAAAACATTCACTTGGGACTCCCACATAAAGCAAGGACCGAAACAAGCCTGGGTTGCGCTGAAGGGTTCCATGAGCAATCAAACCTCCCATGGAATGCGCAATCACAAGGGTGGGTTTCCCCGTTTCGTTATATATATCCTGAAGGAATTTCTCAAGCAACTCACTCGTATAGGGAGCACTCAATCTCCAGTCGTAACCAAACTCTTTAACGTTTGTTTTCGGGTTAGCTTCGAGCTTGCGAATTAGCTTCCTGCAAATATCCAAAGGACCGATGTTAGCAAGTAGACCGTCTGGGTAAATCAAATCAGTTGCGTTAACTTCATCTTCATAGTTTGGACCTAATAAAAGGTTAATTTTGCGCAAGTTAAACCCAGCTTTAATAGGAAGCCAAAGACGTTTATGAGTTTTAGCATCTCTAAGTATAGATCCTCGGTAACCTCCCAAGAGGACAATATTCCCCTCAATTGAAGAGTAAATGGCTTCGTAATCCTTCACGGGCGGGGAGCCACCAATGATGGTTGGTAGAAAGTCATTGAGGTTGGTGGTGAGGGATTTTCTGACTGCTCTGATTCTCAGGTTATCTGACTTTTTGAGGTTCTTATAGTAGTTGGCATCATCCAAAGTACTTATGGACACTTGTCGTTGTAGTCTGTCTCGTATGATATATTCGATTTGGTGTTTGGGGTCGTCTTTAGTGGTATCATCTTTAGGGATATCATCCTTGGTTAGCTTACCAAATTGTTTAGCTAGATTGGAGATTCCCCCAAAGGGGAGGGAGAAGGAGAAGACCTTGTGAGGTTCTTTCTTGAGGGTACGACCACCAACAATGGAATTGGCATCAGCGTTGGAGAGTCTATGAGGTTGGGGTGTTTCAATTGATTCGAGATCTGTATCTGGGCCTGAGTCGTGAGTGAGCATGGTGAGAAAATGCGAATGAACGAACGAACGCACGAACTCACTCACGAGCGAAGCGAGTGAGTGAGTGAGTGAGTGAGTGAGAATTCGCTCGTTCGCTCGTTCGCTCGTTCATTCGAATCCGTTAGTGTGGGTCTTTAGACGGCTCAATACATACCTTTGATGGCAAAGAAAAGACTGACTTGCTCAATTTGTAAGGGTCCAGAAGCATATTAGGCAAAGGTGGATGGTCCCTGCGTAATAGGCTGGTGGAGATGATGGTGAGGGTGACACTGGTGAGGGTGACACTGGTGACGCTAACACTAACACTGGTGATGAATATACTAATACACTACATGTGTTTATGACAAACATCTTTACTGTAATCTTCACTGGTTTACACCAGTGAAGGTGAATCTTATACTCGCCACTTGACGATTTGCCATCGTTTATGCAGACATGCCCGTGGTGAACGTCACGTAACCAACTCACGCAGTGTTCACAAACTCACGAATGAGCGAACGAGCGAACGAGCGAACAAGCGAACGAGTGAACGAGCGAATGAGTGAATGAGTGAACGAGCGAACGAGCGAACAAGCGAACGAGTGAACGAGCGAACAAGCGAACGAGTGAACGAGCGAACGAACTCATTCACGCACTTCTCGCTTCTCGCTTCTCACTCCTCACTCACTCACTCCTCACTCCTCACTCCTCACTCCTCACTCACTCACTCCTCACTCACTCGCTTCGCTCGTTCGTTCGTCGTTCGTTCGTTCGTCGTTCGTCGCTCGTCGCTCGTCGTTCGCTGCATCAGGCACGTTTCCAATAACCTCGCATAATCCTACATTCAATCTGCATTCGCTGCAGCTCTTTGTTTCTAGACGTTTAATACTCAAATTTCTTCACGGACATTAACAATAGATTGCTGAGATTAACAGAGGTACATTTAGGTTAAATGATCAGCAAGGTGCAAAGTGCAAAGTTAAGAAATGTGACAAGTGTAAAGAGTATGATACAAAGTTGCATATCAAGTATTGTTATTTGATGCAGAGCGAGCTCACGAACTCACGAACTCACGAACGAGCGAACGAGCGAAGCGAGTGAGTGAGTGAGTGAGTGAGTGAGAAAATGCTCATTCGCTCCTGAGCACTATACATACAATAATTACTATGAACTTTTCGCTCGTTCGTATACACATTACTATAAATACTTTTGTATACGAGTAACTCACGTTCGTATTTGATTGTTCGTATATAGGTTTTAGCTGTCATATAAAGATAGAACAAGATGAGGATATTGAACCAAGTGAATCAAGTGAACCAAGTGAACCAAGTGAACCAAGTGAATCAAATGAACCAAGTGAACCAAGTGATATGGATTGAGATCTTATGTACTTGTTGATGCTTTCTTGTTAATGATTGCTGACATAACCATCAGTCACATGTTTATAATCACTGGTACATGTCACTGGCACATGCTTATAATCACCATGTTTATAATCACTTGCTTACTTAAGTGATGAAACTAGCTTACTTTGCATTTGATTTTTCCTCCACCGTTAAATACCCGCCTAGCGCTAGTGACTGCATCGCATACGCATCACGCCCGCCACCCAATAACGTCAATACTTGAAGCAAACCAAGACAGTGTTTTATGGATATCAAGCAAGGTTGGGCAGTTGGATGGTTTGTTTGGTTGGAAGGTTGGAGGGATGGGTGGATGGTTGTTTGGTTGGTTGTTTGGATGGTTGGATGGTTGGCTGGTTGGCTGGTTGGCTGGTTGGTTGGTTGGTTGGTTGAGTTTACTCAGTTTGCTTAGTTTGCTTAGTTTACTCAGTTTGCTTATTATGCTTCGTTTACTCGCTCACTCGCTCACTTGCTCCGCTCGTTCGTTCGTTCACTTCGTTCACTAGTGCTCGTTTTTTCGTTTACTCGCACATTCGAACACTCGCACACTAGCTCACTCGCACACTAGCTCACTCGCACACTAGTTCACTTCGTTCACTAGTGTACTCGTTCACTAGTGTACTCGTTCACTAGTGTACTCGTGCACTCTACGGCCTTTCACAATCCCAAACATTCCACTGACGTCAACACTACATTGTGTTCAATGCATTGTTTCGGGTATAACAAACCTGATCATATCTTTATTATTCGGGGTTTGCATGTATCAGGTTTAGTAATTCAAACATTGTACCTTTCAAATGTCTCAAATATAAGCTTGTTTTTGTTCCTGATGATGCAATCACTTGCATTGGTTACCGGTGGCGACTGTTGGTTCCTTGGGGGCGTAACTTTTGACGAGTAGAACTTGACACAGAAGGTGAAGATTACGATAAGATAAGATGAGGATGACCATTTGATGATGACGATAATCATATGACGATAGTCATATGACAATAATCATATGACATTACTTTCATCACTCTATGCATCATAAGAACTTGTATGCAAGAAAGCTTTACAATGTATATGCATAATTCAAAGACATTTATGCATTCAGGATTTATTCATAATTCCTTACCAAAGCATAAGCCAAAGCATACACTACACACTACACGCTACTTGAAATCTCGTAATTCAAATATACTTTATAGGAAACCTTAAGCGGATATCCATAAGGCTTGGTACAAATTCATCTGCACAAAACACACCACCTGGTTAAATCTGGCGTCTGGTCCCTCCTTTACATCTGGCATTACATTTAGCACATCTTGCACTATGTTTGGGCCTTTGTATCACAAAACTAACAGAGCTTTGGGGCTCGCCGCGCCTGGGGGGGGGGGTGTGTCGCGCCCAAGTTAAAGTATACGAAGGATACGATGTAGGGTATTGATAATAATATCTTGATGGTAGCAATCGATTGTAATCAGCAAGTTCAAGTACACAAATGCCATTCATGTAATCATAAGCATAACTCGGAATTAACAGCGTTGTCTTATTGATACTTGCCCTAAATGATGTACAAGTGCCTATAAAACAAGTGACGAAGATGAGTAATTATCTGGCAATCAAACAACTGAACAACACAAGCAACTCAATAACTATCACAATCAAACAAATGTCACAATCACGTTGTGTAACAATCATCATAGCAATTACAAGCTTCAACATGTCTCATACCTCTCATACGTCTCATACGTCTTTATACATCTCATACATCAACTAACCACCTGCTTCTTGGTCATGTGCTGTTGATAAATTCCCGCTAAAAGTCCAATACGTCCGTAGTATATTCCCGCTAAAAATAGGTTTACCAAAAAATTTTCAGGTCAACTTTAGATTCACGTCACATTACTAAAAATGAGTAACGTGAATACGGAACGCAAAGCTGCTACAGTACGCGGTAGGCATCACTTACAGCGAGATCGTGTAGCTGGCCATGCAAAGCTATGCATTTCCTTTGCATCTGTCGCATTTAACATAGGTTTCGTGTATCCTTTATATTGATGAACCTACTCTTTTTAACTAACCTCCCCGTCACCTCCCCCTCACCTCTGTCCTCTCTGTTGCTGTGGTCTACGGAATTTTTCTCTCTTGTTTCAAGCTATTGTATTGAACAATCTCCCCCAATTGCTTCTTGCATTCATGCAACTACTCACTGGGTATGCGCCGTAATTGGCAGCGTACCAGAACTACGTGCATGTGATCGCCAGTCACAAAATGAACACACCACAAACCACCCCAAAGTCGCACAAATTCAATCAAACACAAAGTCAAACAAAAGACCAGCTGATCCATATGAGTTGCTGACGTCATGTTTGCTTTACTGGTGATCTAGGACAAGTGTTGATGGTTATTTTAAGGTTTATATTGGTATTTTTCATGCAAAGCATGTACTAGTGTTTATTGTGTTGCACATTAAAGGGTCAGATCTGGGTGGGTGCAAGGGTAGTTGTCAAGGGTGTTGGTCAAGGGTGTGGTGTGCACAAGGGTATTGGACAAGGGTATTGGACAAGGGTATTGGACAAGGGTATTGGACAAGGTATTGGACAAGGGTATTGGTGTGCTGCACAAGAGTGAATCTAGTGCTGCAATCAAGATGAACGGGTGAGATCTTAATCTAGTCTGCACATGGATATCTAGACTGCACAAGGGTATCTAGTCTGCACATGGATATCTAGTCTGCACAAGGGTATCTAGTCTGCAAGTGAACGGGTGAGATCTTCAGGGAATCTAGTGCTGCACAGGGTGAAGGTAGTGCTGCACAAGGAAAATCTAGTGCTGCAAGTGAAAGGGTCAGATATTGATGTGTTGTGTGATTATGCTACACATACAAAGGTGTTATATCATGTAGATGATTGCATATATTATGTATGCTTGTAAACTTGTATTTCTTTTGTAAACCATAGGCATTTCTATACACTTTTCCGATGTCACTGCTCAAACTTTGCAGCACCAACTGAGCGAAGCGAGTGTGAGTTCTGAATGTGGTGGCTGGCATTCCAGTTAAATATCATACAAAGAAATGTTAGGTTGAGCATACAAGATCATACACCCACATACAAACAAACTATACATATCAACTAGCAACCTAAATCCATCTTTGCTTATCTTTGACCTGGTGAATGGTATTGACATCATAGGATTGAGTTCTGATATCATAAAATTACCCGTGCTTAATACTCACTCGCTTCGCTCGTTCGTATTCACTCAAAAATCTACACGTTGAAAATGATTAAATATAGGTTGGTTACATGTCCTTTGGCTGTATCAGGTCATGTTGTAAATTGGTTTGGGTCACCAGATTAAAGTGCAACGGGTACCTCAAAACTGTTGGTATGGAATTTACGCGTATACAAAGATGTGTAAATTTGATACCACCTAATTGATGGAACTTGACGATACTTTTAAGATTGAAAATTATTGTTAAAGTGTCAACAGGAGTGAATAGGCTATAAATGATGGGTTGACGAACCCGTCTCTATCAAGACTCTACGAGCGAACGAGCGAGCGAACGAGCGAATGAACGAGCGAAGCGAGTGAGTTCGTGAGTTCGTGAGTGCGTGAGTGAGTGCGTGAGATAGTGCGTGCAAAATGAGTGAGTACGTGAGATAGTGCGAGCAAAATGAGTTCGTTCGGTCGTTCGTTCGGTCGTTCGTTCGGTCGTTCGTTCGGTCGTTCGTCCGCTCGTTCGTCCGCTCGTTCGTTCGGTCGTTCGGTCGTTCGTTCGGTCATTCGTTCGCTCATTCGTTCGCTCATTCGTTCGCTCATTCGTTCGGTCGTTCGTCACCAATCTAATAAATTACCGTATTCTCGTATCTCACCCCTCACTCATTACGTTGTGCTGGGCCCAAGATGATCATCTATGGAATGAACGATATTACATTGGTGAGAAATGAATGCATAATGTTCATTTGAGAAATGCGGTTCAAGCATCGATCGAACGAGCGAAGCGAGTGAGTGAGTGAGTGAGTGAGTGAGTGAATGAGTGAGCGTGTGTGTGTGTGTATGAGTGAGTTCGTGAGTGAGTGTGTGTGAACTATTCATATTACTTCTTCGTATACTATTTTGGGCTAGTTCCGAACTGGCAGTCGCAGTCGCAGTTGCAGTTGCAGTCGCAGTCACTCACACACTCACACACTCACACACTCACACACTCAATCACTCACTCACAGGGTACACCTCGGCACTTCTCATTAGTCACTTTAAATATACATCTATTGCTTAGGTTAACTTGATAAGCAAAAGGTGCTCAGTGAGTATCAACAGTCTGTATTTCTGTGCGTGTAGTTGGATATGCAACTATGTTATATTTCTGTGCGTAAAGTTTGTCAGGTTGCTAACGAACGAGCGAACGAACGAATGAACGAGCGAAGCGAGTGAGTGCGTGAGTGCGAGAGTGAAAGAGTGAGTGAGTGCGTTCGTTCGTTCGTTCGTTCGTTCGTGAGTAGCCAATAAGAACAAACGAGCGAACGAACGAACAAACGAACGAAGTGAGCAGTTTGACTGACTGAGTGACTGCGAGAATGCACGAGGGGGACGAGCTTTCTCACTCACAAACTCTTCAAGCATGCACTTTTAGTGCGTGAGTGAGTACGTGAGTGCGTGAGATCGCGTTCGTTCGTTCGTTCGTGAGATCGAGTTCGTTCGTTCGTTCGTTCGTTCGAGTTCTTTTCGCAGCCTTCAAAGAACGATAGAGACTATTACACAGGATAACATTTCAATCACTTCGTGCTAGAAAGTTGATTACAAGATTAAAATTGAAATGTGTATTACCAGGCAGTCCTGGCAGTCTGAGCTTGCAAAGACTGGTTAGACTGGCTAGACTGGCCAGAATGGCCAGAATGGCCAATCTGAGTAGTTTAGCCTATCTGAGTATTTTGGCCATTCTAAGTAGTTTAGCCTATCTGAGTAGTTTGGCCTATCTGAGTAGTTTGGCCATTCTGACAATTCTGACCGTTCTGACCATTCTAACCATTCTAACCATTCTAACCATTCTAACCATTCTGACAATTCTGACCATCACAACCACTCCAACCATTCAAACCATTCAAACCACTCACCTCATCTAATCATCACCAATATTCTCTCCTGGAACCCTTATCAGCCATTAAATTCTGTCAACCAGCATCAAACCTCACTCTCAATCTCACGAATGAACGAGCATCCTCACTCTCAATCTCACGAATGAACGAGCATCCTCACTCTCAATCTCACGAATGAACGAGCATCCTCACTCTCAATCTCACGAATGAACGAGCATCCTCACTCTCAATCTCACGAATGAACGAGCAACCTCACTCACTCTTTATAACTTTAACTCAACAATCCAGTACGCTCATAAAATTTGTCAGGTTTTGCTAGAAGAGTTGACTACAAAATTAAAACTTTAATGTATATTAACCAGACAGTCTGAGTTTGCAAAGACTGGCTAGACTGACTAGACTGGCTAGAATGGCTTGAATGGCTAGACTGGTTAGACTGGTTAGACTGGCTTGAATGGCTAGAGTGGTTAGACTGGCCAGAATGTCTAGACTGGCTAGACTGACTAGACTGGCTAGAATGGCCAGAATGGCCTATCTGAGTAGTTTGGCCATTCTGAGTACTTTTGACTAGTTTGGCCATCCTAACAACTCACCTAATCTAATCATCACCAATATAGCCCATTCACCAGCCATTAAATTCTGTGAACCAGCACAGTTTTTTGGGTATGCTTACAGACAATGCTGTTTTGTTTATGCCTGTCTCTGTACAATCTTGAACGAGCGAGCGGAGCGAGTGAGTGAGTGCGTGAGTGCTTGAGCGAACGAAATTCACATTTCTTTGGCTCGTTCACTTGAAATTGACTCTGATATTGGAGTCAAAATCGCTCGTACGTTCGTTCGATCGTGATTGAATATGTACGCTTGATCATTCGTTCATTCGCTCACTCGCTTGTTCTCGCTTCGCAGCTGTTTGTTCCTTATATGTTCTCACTTCGCAGCAGTTTGATCCTTATATGTTCTCGCTTCGCAGCAGCTTGTTCCAAAAATATTCTCGCTTCGCTTGCTATCGCTTCGCAGCAGCTTGTTCCAGATATATTCTCGCTTCGCTCGTTATGCTGCTTCGCAGCAGTTTGTTCCAAATATATTCTCGCTTCGCTCGTTATGCTGCTTCGCAGCAGTTTGTCCCTAAAGGTTCTCGCTTCGCTCGTTATGCTGCTTCGCAGCAGTTTCCCGCAGTTCCCAGCACTATTGCTTGATATTAAAATAACGAATAGCACTGCTTCGCACTATTCTTACATTTCATTCTCAAACTTTCTCAACTCTTCTCTCAATTTATTCCGCTTCTCAACCTTCTTAACAACAGCAGAATGCGCATGTCTTGCAGGAACCTTCAATGTAAACAAATCATCCATATCCTCCAAAGCAATTCCTTTAGTTTCTGGTAACAAGAAATACACAAAGGGAATGGAAATCAAAGCCAACAGAGCACATAGATAGTAAAGACCATATTGCATTCGCTCGAAAATAAGCGCTGTATATCTAGACATGACAAATATTGGAATCCAAGAAACAGCTGCATTAATGGCTTGAACAAACGTACGAACATTTTGATCGAAAATCTCAGATCCAACCACAAATGGTCCAACACTCCATCCAAGCATAAATGATGCAATCCAAATATACATCAAGGCAATGGCTGCACGTCCTGCAGATGCATTTGTGGCTCCTGGGTCAAGCTTCACATAAGTCCCCACAAACCAAAAGCACATGGAGCAAACAGCAGACGATACCATAAATGCTTTTCTACGACCAACCAGATCGATAATGAAAAAAATGTTGATGATGGTACAGATAAACTTGAGAACACCAAACATGCCTGTTGAAAAGAGGGTTGCCGAGGTTGTTTTTAGCCCCAAGTTGGCAAAGATGGTTGGGGAGTAATAATTGATGGATTGGATACCCAAGAAGTTTTGAAACAAAAATAAGCATGATGTTATTAATAGCCTTCCTAGAAGCTTTCTGTTTCTTAAGAACACTTCTTTGAATGGGTCCCAAAAGCCCGAGCCCACTTTTGTGTGGTAGTTATGTAGGGAGGATTTGACTTGATCAACTTCGTATTGAATGTAGGGGTGATTTTCAGGCAAGTTTCTAAACCAGAGTAAGTTGCGGAGGGCTAGGGAGTCGTTTCCTGATTCGTATAGCCAACGGGGGGATTCTTTGATGAAGATGCTGCTAACTAGGAAGATTGCGGAGGGGATCAATTGGATGGCAAAGGGGATGTACCATTGATTTTTACTCTCGTGGCTTATGTTTGCGTCCATGGCGTAGCCGATCCAAAAGCCAACCACGTCACCCACCCTCCAGCCAAGCTCATATAGACTGATCACTTTACCCCTGATGGCAGGAGGGGATATTTCCGAAAGGTACACCACAGTCAAATTTGTTGAGATTCCAACCGAGATTCCGGCCACGAATCGACCGACATAAAGAGGGGCAAGCCCAACGGAGGAGCTTGCGGCCAACATCAAGCCGGAGCCGAGGGTGACCAAGCATGCAGCCATGATCAAGGGCACGCGGCGGCCCAAGTAGTAGCTTAAGGGATAGGACAAGAGAGCCCCTGAAAAGCTTCCAAGATGGAAGATACTGATGACATTGGAGATGATGAATCTGCGTTCAGGATTGGTATCCGAAAGTCCAAACTCTTCACGAAACGACCTCAACACAACAGTACCTCCAATGAAGGCCCCGTCATACCCAATGATAATGGCAGCAGCAGAGGCCAAACAAGCAGTCACATATACTTTGTAGTTGTACACTTCGGGAGGTGTGGGTCTCTCCTCAAACAGCCCCAACGCCTTCTCAAAGACATTAGCCTGGGCATTACCAAACGGTGGAAGGGACACCACAGACAGCCCAAGGGACTTGAAAGAGCTTTGAGTACTCTTTATCTTGGTTACCATTACCCTACCGCCAAAAAAAAGGGTTGATGGCTGGAAAAAGGGTTTATAAAGGGGCGATCTCAAGCAGAAAAAACCCTACGCAAATGTGCATATTTGCTGGGCAATATCTGGGCGAAATCTGGGCGATGATTCTGCCGACTTTTCCGGGGATACCAAGAACTGATGTGGGGACTGGGGATGATAGTTGATGTTAGTTGATGTTGGTTGATGTAGAGTACATGTTTAATTTTAGTTACTTAACATGTATACTTAACATGTATACTTGACATGTAGACTGACATGTATACTTGACATGTATACTTAATGGTCTTTGATGACGGTGAATGTATGGGCTGCAGTAGGGGTACCAACACAGGTACGGCTGGTTTTAGGGACTTGTAACTATTGTGCAAGTATTGTGACTGAAAATTAGATTTGTTAGATTATTGCTTTTGGAAGAGGAGATGCCGAGGATACGAGATCCGATGGAATGTTGGAGGTGAATGTTGGAGAAGGTGAATGAGGGTGAGTGACGGAGGGTGAGTGATGGAGGGTGAATGATGGAGAGGGTGAGTGATGGGGAAGGTGATGTAGATGAAATGTGTTGTTGAAATTTACTCTGTATAGTCCCACTGTAGTGATATTGAACTAGCACAACGAGTGATTGTACAACTATTTGCTCGTTCGCACACTCGCACACTCGCACACTCGCACACTCCCTCACTCCCTCACTCACTCGCTTCGCTCGTTCGTTCGTTCGTTCGCTCGTTCGTTCACTCTGTGTAATATACCCTGTCCATCTGTATCCTTATGCAAAAGCTAATCTAACGGTAACCGCCTTATCTCTGGAGTTCCGTTATTTTTTGTGTGACATTTTGATTAGCGCTTCACTTTATGCGTACCAATGTTACATTGCATGGATTGTGGTTACATCAACGTGCTCAGGCTCAAGCATGCATTGCTGAGCATAAGGAGTGTTTGTGAAGCATGAGTTTGTTACGAGGATTAACGGTGTTCCTGCGTGAATAATAGTTGTGAGTACGAGCGGAGCGAGTACGAGCAGAGTGAGCACACGCAGAGCGGGTACGAGCAATGCGAGTGAGCGTTTAAAATACGAACGAGCACATGACGAGCATGACGAGCAAAGTGAGTGAGTCCGATCGGAGCAAGTGAGTGAGCGTTTAATTTACGAATGAGCACATGACGACGAGCAGAGCGAGTGAGCGTTTAATATACGAACGAGCACATGATGAGCACGACGAGCAAAGCGAGTGAGTCCGATCAGAGCGAGTGAGCGTTTAAAATACGAACGAGCACATGATGAGCCCGACGAGCCTGAGGATCAGAGCGAGTAAGCGTTTAATTTACGAACGAGCACATGATGAGCACATAATAGCGAGTGAGTGAGCGTTTAATATACGAACGAGCACATGATGAGCACGACGAGCAGAGCGAGTGAGCGTTTAATATATGAACGAGCACATGATGAGCCCGACGAGCAGAGCGAGTGAGCGTTTAATGTACGAACGAGCACATGATGAGCACTACGAGCAGAGCGAGTGAGCGTTTAATATATGATCAAGCACATGATGAGCGCGAGCAGAGCGAGTGAGCGTTTAATATACGAACGAGCACATGATGAGCCCGACGAGCACGACGAACGAGTAAGTGAGCGTTTAAAATACGAACGAGCACATGACGAGCATGACGAGCAAAGCGAGTGAGCGTTTAATATACGAACCAGTAAATGATCAACTCCGACACCAAATAACCTTTCTGGTGCTCGAGTGTCTTGTGCGTAACCGTTAGCGTTATAAAGATATAGGCGCTGCCTGGTTAGTGGACAGGCGGTATTAACAAATTATTAGGTTGATGGAGGGGTGAAGCTAGATATAGATATTAGGTGGCTCCTGTTATGATAGTTTGGAATCAACACACGAACGAGCGAGCGAAGCGAGTGAGTGCGTGCGTGAGTGCGTGAGTGCGTGAGTGAGTGCGTGAGTGAGTGAGTGCGTGAGTGAGTACGTGAATGAGTGAGTGAGAAGCAAACTCGCTTCGCTCGTTTGTAAGTACGTTAGTGAGTAAGCAAACTCGCTTCGCTCGTTTGTGCCTCTCTGTTAAACATTTGATTCTTGGTCTGGCTAACTACATCCTTATACCGTCTGATAAAGAGATTCTATCATCGTGTTACCGTTGGGTTGGATGTGTGGTTCAATATACAGGAACTATCCTCATAAGTAGCAAAGAGGTGAATTAATACGAAACTAGCGTTGGTTTTAATCTATTCACAGGTACTGGATCCCTATTTGCTGGCCTGGTAGGGCTCGGCGAGCGAAGAATGAGCAAAGCGAGTGATGAGTGAGTGATGAATAAGTCATGAGGTTGGATTCGAACTTGTACTCGCACGCACTCACACTCACCCTCACTCACTCACTTTGTTCGTCGACACTCACTCACACTCACTCACTCACACTCACTCACTTTATTCGTTCGAGCTAACCAGGGGTCAGTACCTCTGAATACAGCAATTTCAGGAGAAATTGCAGGTTGACATAATTGGCAACGCTGGCAACCATCGATAGTGGCCATCAATAGTGGCCACCAATCGAGTCTACATAGAGTGCCGACATGGACATTGTATGATTTAATGGTAACATGTCCTAATATCAAGCATTAACCGTATACCGCTAATAATTTGTTGAAGTCAAAACCGTACCTGTACATCATAGTTATTTAATGACAATTATGAGTTTATAAGAGTTTAGATAATTTGCGTTCGTTTTGCTCAGTCGGTTGCTCACTGGTTTGCTCACTCGTTTTGCTCAGTCGGTTGCTCACTGGTTTGCTCACTCGTTTTGCTCAGTCGATTCGCTCTTGTTTGCTCACTCGTTTTGCTGTATCGTACGCTTCGTAACTTTGAAAGTTCTCATTGAGCTCTTTCTTAGTGCTCATAAAGTGCTCATAAAGTGCTCATAAAGTGCTCATGGAGTCCTTTTATCGCCCTTTTATAGACCCTTTTCGGCCTTTTTCTACGTCTTTTCTTCACTTTTTCATCATTTTATGCCAACTCAAGGGTCCCCCCTTGGAGAATTCTTATTTTTGACACACACAATTGCTTAGACAGAGGTGGGTTGTATAGTACAAATGCCTCACATATAGTATGAATATTATATGAATGGCTTTAAGCAGTGCTGTGAATAGTGCTACAAGTAGTTTCAGCTTTGCTTGCTGCACATTCTTTACAGCTTTACCAACCGCTTTGAGGCTCTTTGACACTCATTACAGCTTCACATAGATTTTCAACCTCTATTTTTTTAATACAATCCTGGGGACAATCCTGGGGACAATCCTGGGGACAATCCTGGGGACAATCCTGGGGATAATTCTGGGGATAATCCTCGGTCAATCCTCGGTCAATCCTGGGTCAATACTGGGGACACTCTTGGCTTTATGCCCAACCTTGTTTTTGACTTCAAGCCACTTGTTAATTTACTATTGTTATGACTTAGGATGTACTAATAAAGATTACACGTTAAAACTGGTATGTATTAATGAAAAGCTCGTTCACTCAAACTCGCACTCAAAAGTTCGTGAGTGAGAGTTCGTGAGTGCGTGAGGTGAGTGGGTGAGGATCATGAAAATAACCTAATGTTAAGCATGTTTTTCATTTGGTTCATTTCATTGCCCAAAGGTTATGTATGAGGGCCTGCCTGGCCTCCAAATGATGCTTGTAAACCTCCAAATGATGCTTGGCTAAACATGCCTTCCAAAGGACGTTTGTAATGATGGGTTGATATTGTTATATATTGAGGGACTGCGTTCCCCACTTCAAATCTACTTGTTAAACCATTGGTTAAACCTTTATTTGGTTGACCAAAGAAGTATGTGGGAATTAGTACTGCGAAGCAGTACTATTATGTACTATTTCCTCGCGCTATTCATAGTACTGTGAAGCAGAACTATATGTAATATTTTCTCGCTCTATTCATAGTACTTCGCAGTATTATCATGTACTATTTCCTCGCGCTATTCATAGTACTGCTTCGCATTTCTATTAAGCCACCTTGAGAAATTGCCAAAGGGAGAATGAATTGGCATTTCCAATCAAATGTTTAATGTCCAGATATAAGATTGTTTTTTGGCTTTGCCAACATTGTTAAATGGTCAATTCAACATACTTTAAATCTTGGGTAATAACAAACGAGCGAAGCAAGTTTGTGAGTGAGTAGCGAAAACAAGCACACGAACAAACGAGCGAAGCGAGTTTGTGAATGAGTGAGTAGCGAAAACAAGCACACGAACAAACTCGCTTCGTTCGTTTGTGAGTGAGTGAGTAGCGAAAACAAGCACACGAACAAACTCGCTTCGTTCGTTTGTGAGTTCGTGAGTAGCTAAAACAGCACACGAACAAACTCGCTTCGCTCGTTTGTGAGTGAGTGATTTCATAGACAACAGCCATTCAACTGAACAAGCATGCTCTCTTCTGCTTATAAGTCTTATTCTGTCACAAGTGTTTAATTCAGTGGTATGAGACCTGATATCAGACATACATAATAGCACATTCCATAGTATGAATAGTATATGAATAGTACAAGTCATAAAGTATATAATTATTCCATATAGTAAACTATTCATTGTGCTACGCAGCACTATTCTTATAGTGTATTAGTGTATTAATCATATACTATTCATAAAAATCTAAGTACACTACTTACTCACTCACAAACGAGCGAAGCGAGTTTGTTCGTGTGCTTGTTTTCGCTACTCACTTAGTCAGTCACTCACGCAGTCACTCAGTCACTCACAAACGAGCGAAGCGAGTTTGTTCGTGTGCTTGTTTTCGCTACTCACTCACTCACTCACTCACTCACTCACTCACTCACTCACTCACGCAGTCACTCACTCACTCACTCACTCACTCACAAAGTCACTCACTCACGCAGTCACTCACTCACTCACTCACGCAGTTACTCACTCACTCGCTTCGCTCGTTCGTTCGTTCGCTCGTTCGTTCGCTCGTTCGTTCGTTCGCTCGTTCGTTCGCTCGTACCCAATTGTCTTTATGTTCACAAAATCGAACAAATACCTATTCCCCTTGGTGCATTGGATCAATAGTCTACATGCCAGGGGAGTAATATCCAGCCAGCACAGATGTGATTGCCAACCAAAAAGTTCTGACACAATTCTAATTACTCCTCAGCTTTACATGTTAAACTCTATAATAAGCATTCAGTACTAAATCGAGCGTATCAATCCTTATATCAAATTTAGTTTTTCATACCGCTCAACTCGCAACTCAGAAAATCGTCATAGTATGTAGTTATCAAGGCTCAGCAAGTAGCAAAGTCAGTAAGGCAAATAGCAAAGTCAGTGAGGCTCAGCAAATAGCAAAGTCAGTAAGGCTCAGCAAATAGCAAAGTCAATAAGGCTTAGTAATTGACAAGCTCGCTGGTAATCAGTAAACTCTCAACTCGCAAAGCCAAATCGCAAAGCCAAATCGCAAAGCCAACTCGCAACGCAAAGTCGCAACGCCAACTCGCTTCGCTCGTTGTATTCATATACTGATCACATTACTATATAATATACATTGTCATATATATACGTTATTACATATTCATATACATTATCATATACATTATCACTATTCATATACATGACCACATATTCATATACAATTCATATACATTACCACATATTCACATACCAACCCTCTCAAATCTCTTGGCTGTAAAACACATTCCAACTCGCTTCGCTCGTTAGTTAATTTGTTGGCTTGCCAACTCACTCACTAACTCGCTTCGCTCGTTAATTCGTCTTGCCAACTCACTCACTAACTCGCTTCGCTCGTTAGTTCGCCTTGCCAACTCACTAACTCGCTTCGCTCGTTAGTTCGTTATATGAATCACATCCAAAACCTCCCAGTTGAACTACAAATCCAAATACTCAAAAACCTCCCTCCAAACCTCCTCGGTTGGCTCTTTGATATCCCCCTCTTTGGATCCTATGCAATCCAATCCTACTATTCAAAAATCAAGGTTCGCACCGCACTTTCAATACTCGGCAAAACTCCTTTTTCTTGCAACGATCTCTTGATTCCAGACCCCAGGGCCCCCTTTGAAGCTTCCCAAGGTGTTGATGGAGATGATATAGATTCAATCAATCAAGATGAACATCATGTTGCAATTTTCCCAACGTTGGAATCATTTTTGAGGCTTTTAAACCTCTATCCATGGTTATCCCCCCTTGAATTAGCCTTTGACCTGGCTGATGATTTATCACATTTATATTCAATGTATCCAAACCTTTTACACAAGGTGAAGAGGATTAGAGTAAAGGTTACTAATTGTACCAATCATATTCAGTCTTGGGCTTTTGCTTCCAAGCTTTACATTACTGATCTTTGTATTAATGAGTGTATGCAAGACTTTCAGCACTATGAGTACTTGGAGACTCTTCAAATTGGTTGTATGGATTATGAAATGTTGAATAAGGTTAAGTTTCCGGATGATTTGCAATCGCTTACGATATTAAATTTGACAATGAATGAAGGGCTGAATGTGACGATGGAAGGGACGTCACATTTGACGAATGCTACATCACATTTGACGAATGCTACATCACATTTGTCTATGGAATCATCACATTTGTCTATGGAATCATCACATTTGTCTATGGAATCATCACATTTGTCTATGGAATCATCACATTTGACAACCAATTCAACGCCACATTTCACCTTCCCGCTCAACCTAAAATCCCTAACACTCGGATCCTCCCTTGATCTGATCAATATATCCCCAATGAACCAACTAATCACCTTGAATCTTCAAAACATTACAACCAAATCCCTAACTTCCATCCAATTCCCCAAATCCTTACAATCCCTCCAGCTTAACCAATGCCATAATCTCTGCAATCTTGAGGGTCTAAAACACTTGGATCAGCTAAAATCCTTTACGCTTGGCCCAAGACACAGGGTGACCCAGTTTGAGTTTCCTCCAAACATCGAGTCTCTAGTCCTAAAGGGGTTACCACATGAGGAGTTTGATGAGTTGGTTTTGGACTCCTCGTTCATTTTGCCCGAGTCTGTTGTATTTTTAGAAATCTCAGATTCAAACAACTGTGTCATTACCAATCTCAAGCTCCCTGCCAGAATTCGGCATTTGATTATTAATGACTGTCAGATCCCCAACCTCGAGTCCCTTGAGTTGCCAGATTCTTTGGTTACTATAAAACTCATCTCACTGGGTGTCACTTTAATACACAATATTAAATGGCCCGCCTCCCTCATCCACCTTAACCTCGCCGGTAATAACATCACAAGGCTTGGGGATTTGACTGGAACAAACCTCAAATACTTGGATTTGTCAGACAATCTTTTGTCAGACAATCTCCTGTCAGACAATCTGTTGTCAGACAATGTCTTGTCAAACAACTCCTTACCATTGAGCTTGAAAACGTTGAAAATATCAGACGTCATTTCTTTCCATGGCACTAACTTGGTTAACCTTAAATCTTTGAACCTCAAGACTCAGCGTACGTTTTCAAGTTTGGCTCTACCCCCAAACTTGTCTGCTTTTTGGTTCCAACAACCACACTTGACTGGTTGGTTCCTGGACTGTCCCCCCGACACTCTATCATTGGTTCCAAAATCCATCACTCACCTCAACATGTGTGTAACTCATCAGAAATCGAATCTCAACTTGGATTTTCCAAACCTCATATCAATCAAACTTGTCTTCAAAACTCCCACCATTCTACACCTTAAAAGCAATCACTTAACAAGCGTTCATCTCGAAAATCTTAACTTGGTTCATTTCAATTGCACGGACTTTGCACGCAGTATCAGGTCATTGCTGGTTATCAATTCCAATATTCAAACAATAAATGGAGATTTCAACCATTTCGCAAACTTGGAAACCCTCAACCTAAACTCAAACAATTTGGGTGAATTTCTTGCATCCACTAAGCTTACGTTTCCTAACACTTTGATTGGTGTCGAGTTGTGTAATAACCAACTTTCCAAAGTTGACCTTTGGTTGGGGGAATGCATAAAGGTGGTTTCAATATTGAATAATCCAAAATTGCATTGGAAATCCATAGGTTTGATTTGTGATCAATTGGAGATGGTAGGAGGATTGGTTTATTATAATATTAATTTTGGGCTTCTGGTTCAGAATATGTATTATGGGGATGATATTGATATTGGGGAGATTTTGGAGAAGCAGCAGAAGTTGGGGGGTTATATTGAGGGGAGGTTGTTGAGGTTGATTAGTTAGCGAACGAACTCACGAACGAGCGAAGCGAGTGAGTGAGTTTGTGAGT
The DNA here is from genome assembly GCA_030562865.1 of Kodamaea lidongshanica (nom. inval.). Taxonomy (NCBI): domain Eukaryota; kingdom Fungi; phylum Ascomycota; class Pichiomycetes; order Serinales; family Debaryomycetaceae; genus Kodamaea; species Kodamaea lidongshanica (nom. inval.). The sequence continues at coordinate 100,891 of JAKUAJ010000034.1, read as the reverse complement.
GAGTTTGTGAGTGAGTTTGTGAGTGAGTAGCGAAAACGAGCAATACGAGTGAGTTCGTTCGTGAGTAGCGAAAACGACCAAAGTGAGTGAATAGCGAAAACGAGCAAAGTTCGTGAGTAGCATCCCACTTGTCACACCACGGTTGTTTCACCATGGACAGTGACATAAATTCTCATATCTTTACTCACTTTGTTCAGATTGTTCAGGCATACTCTTTCATCTGATACGTGATACCCAATAAACAAGTTTACCCATATCTATACATAAATATTCCTTATTAGTTAGAGGTGGATATATAGTAATAAACCCAAACACCAAACATGACTTTGATTTAGTATTTAGTAATCTTGCAAATTATAGCTCATTATACCTTTGGTCAATAGTCCGTCAATCTGTGTGAAAGGTAGCGAACGGGCGAAGCGAGTGAGTGCGTGAGCTCGTTCTATCTTTCGTTCGTGAGTGAGTGAGTGAGTGACTTTCTTTGATCGTTCTTTCGTTTATTTCATACTGAACAAGATGTTAACCATAAATTTATAGATGTAAGTGTCAAGTTTATATAGTTTCATACAATATCACATTCACCTTCACTGTCATACTCTACAAAGCCCCGTGCCGCAATAATCTACTGAATACACTTTGAGTAACGGATAAGAGATCTTTGTAACGAGGAGCGAGCACATTGAGCGAGCATACCAAGCAAGTGTTAGCTGTAAATTCTGGATTTATGAGAATCTAGGGCTTCCCCAGTTAGGGCCCCCGTGTTTAGGGCTCAATGGGGAACGCACTGACGCACGAGCGAACGCACTGACTTACGAGCGAATGCACTGACTCAAGAGCAAACGCACTGACTTACTCGCACTCACTCACTCACTCACTTTGTTCGTTCTCACAGTCGCACTCACTCTCACTCACTCACTTTCTTCGTTCGAAAGTGGCCCAATACACCTCTGTTCATGGCTCCAAACTTATGTCATCACGTACACACCTTTACAGAACATTACTTTACTCGTATAGCATTCCATTCTTGTTCCCCACACTCTTAGCCTTTACCGCATGTGTCTGCAAATCAATCTATTGTGATTTTGCATTCGATTTCCAGCCTGAATGATTCAATAGAGCCAAGATATTGATTGTGAACAAACTAGCAAAGCGAGTGAGTAGTTTGAACACCCAGTCTTCTGTATTAGTCTTTCTAGTTTATTACTTGGTTTATTACGTCAAGCTGCTTGAAAACGAGCGAAGCGAGTTTGGGAGTGTGTGCCATTGGATATGTGTAGTTTAAAGTATGAGAAAGCAGAATTATTATGAATGATCATTAGCATGATAATCGTAATCACCATAATCGTAATCATAAAAACTTGAAATTTAAGCTAAGATAAGCGTAGCCAGTTTACATGAATAAACGAGCTTTGCGAGTGAGTGCGTGAGTGAGTGTTTGATTCTTCGCTCGTTTGACAATTCTCGACTGCTTGTTCGTGAGTGAGTGAAAACAAACTCGCTTCGCTCGTTTGATAATTCTCGACTTTCAGGCTTCACAAATTCCATATTCAATTTGGATAAACTATCAAATCTAACCAATACTTGAGATCGGTAATACAGATAATCCGGAGATTCTGAAGAAGAAATCAAATACACTATGGGTGTGCTTAAATGTGACTCATCAAACCCTCTATCAATCAGATTTTGCTTGGGATTATCAAAGTCTCCCATATTAGTATCATTCACCAATGTAAATTTCAGAACGAGCGAACGAACGAGCGAAAGAACGAGCGAAAGAACGAACGAACGAACGAACGAGCGAACGAACGAGCGAAGCGAGTGAGTGAGTGAGTGAGTGCGTGAGTGAGTGTGAAGAAAATAAGTGCGAGTTCGTTCGTTCGTTCGTTCGTGCGAGTTCGTGGGACTGTGACTGCGACTGTGACTGCGAGTTTGAAGCATTAACTCACTCACTCACTCATTCATTCATTCATTCATTCATTCATTTTTCTTTCTCTCTTTAATGTATTCTCTCCACTCGCTCCGCTCGTTCCAAAGTAACCTAGCAATACCTCAATCCCACATAATATTGAGTGTTGGTGGCTATACAATACCACACAAATTGTTTCACTTTTTATGTACAAGTTATAGTGGGGGTACGTATTCACAAAGGATAATAAGAACTCACCACTTTATCTTTAGAGGTTACTTGTAGAGTTTGAAAACTGGTAATCAGTTGTATCTTTGCAAACGGAGATTTAGGCAGGTTTGATTATTGTTTGCGAATGATAAAGTGTATTTGAAGATGTGATGCTAGAATGGTGTAGAATGAAAAATTTGTATGGTGTATTGACATGTCTCATCATCCTGAGTGAGTAGTGTAGTGGGAGACCACATGCGAAATTCTGGTGTTGCATTGGTAAAGTGACATTTGATATAGCGTAAAACAAATGAAGATCGAAAGTATCCATTTCTTGTATTGAATTGAAGAAACAACTATTAAAGGTCACTAATCAATTGTGAGTGAGTGGGTGAGTGAGTGTGTGAGGAGTGAGATCGTGAGTGCGTGAGATCGTGAGTGCGTGAGACTGTGAGTGCGTGAGATTGTGAGATTGTGAGATTGTGAGATAGTGCGAGCAAACGATCGAGTGCGTTAGTGCGTGAATGAGTTCGTGAGTGAGTGAGTGCGTGCGTGACTGAATGCTAGATACGACAAAACATACAAAGACCCATAAGGCGAACTTGACTGGCTATGACAACAAAAAATGGAATATGCTTGAATAAAAAGATTAAGGTATTTCTTTTCAGTTAGAGTATAAGACTGAATTATTTGAATATGAGATTGAGTATGTCATTATTTGATTCTTTGATGGCTACATGATATGCTGGTATTGCCAAACTTTTAACATATTCAAATGACAAGAATTGAAAACATACCAAGAGAATTCGCTACTCAGGAGCGTACGCACGAATAAACGCACCAACGTACACACCAACGTACACACCAACGTACTCACTCACTGAAATAGTGTGTCTTGTAGTGGTTTCAAAAGCTTCAGTTCAATACTGAAATTGGAGCTCACAAGTATAATTCCATGGGTATACATGAGTTCAACGCATAATTCCATGAGTATTGATGTGCTCATACGCACATATCCATGAGTATGTTACTTTAAATCAATATAATTCGCTACTCATTCAGAAATTCGCTTCGTGCGTTGGCTTGAATGTTTGGTTGGTAAACATTCGTTCCATTATTAGTTGTGCAAAGTAGTATTTTAATTAAACGTTATGTAACACATCAATTGTCATAACCAATCAGAGTTTGTGAGTAAAAATTGATATGATATTTCAATGATTACATATACAAATTAACAAAGTCTCTTGGAGTCGAGTCTTAAATCTGACAAACTCAGTCTCTTTCAGTGTTATTCAGTCTCTTGGAAAAACGAGCAGATTTAGACATATAAGCATAAATATATAAAGATAACCTAAAATAATAGGCCCCTAGAAGACGGGGGCTCTCCGGCTCTACCGAGCCAGTATTTAATTTTATTTAGCCAATTAGTGGACAAGCGGTATTAACAAATTATTAGGTTGATGGAGGTTGAGGCTAGCTATAGATATTAGTGAATTCTCATAAGATTCTAGCCTATTAGTCTGTGGAAGCTGACAATAGTTTAGCGAACAAGCGAAGTGAGTGAGTGAGTGAGTGAGTGAGTGCCACCATATGCCACCATATTTCACTATATGATTATGATTTATATATAATGAATTAACCCAGAGACTTCAAGGGGTTAGGATGTTCTAAGGCTTTCTGACCTCAAGTTGATTGTTTAATGACGACACAACTTTACTCGTGCATCTATTCTTCTTTAAATTGTCTGCGAGGTGATCAAAGGCAAAGGATTAAAGAGCATTGTTTGACATTCACTGCATTGTTTGATCACTTGGTAACTTTCATTCAATTTATTGGAAACTCCCTATAAACTGCAAGTGCTTCAATCAAGAGAATCATATTGGGAATGCATACGTAGTCTTTGCTGATGTTAAAATATGCCAGAATTTGGAAAAGAAATACTTGGTGTGATGATGAAGCTATCGAGACTGTTTAGCTTTTCCAGTTGGTATTACATTCTGTTTGTACATTCTTAGCTAAATCCAATTTCAAAACGTGCACATTATGGATGAACACATTATGGACGTACACATTATGGACGTGCACACTATGGATGTACACATTATGGACGTACACCATAGTAGTTACCATCACTATTAGCATCACCAGAAAAACATCATAGTAGTTTCAACAGTCATTTGTTCATGCATAACGTTGCTTTCGTAAAACCAAAAAGTTGATTATTAGATGAAACGAGTATCAACATTCAAAGCACCGTAAAGCTCAAATTACAACCAAACTCACTTGAAATGATACAAATCGACTGAATGAGTACGAGAGCTGATACGAAAGACAATATTTTCGGTACATATAAAACAGTCAGTTGGAATCAGTCGCGGTCGCAGTCAATCGCAGTCACTCAGTTGGAGTCAGTCAGTTGCAGTTATTCGCAGTTATTCGCAGTTATTCGCAGTTATTCGCAGTCAGTCGCAGTAATTCAGTTGCAGTCACTCAGTTGTAGTCACTCAGTTGTAGTCACTCAGTTGTAGTCACTCAGTTGTAGTCACTCAGTTGTAGTCACTCAGTTGGAGTCACTCAGTTGCAGTCACTCAGTTGGAGTCACTCAGTTGGAGTCACTCAGTTGCAGTGACTTCAGTTTCAGTCACTCAGTCGAAGTCACTCACTCGCAGTCACTCAGTCGAAGTCACTCACTTGCAGTAATTCAGTTGCAGTCACTTCAGTTTCAGTCACTCAGTCGAAGTCACTCAGTTGCAGTCACTCAGTCGCAGTCACTCATTCGAAGTCACTCAGTCGCAGTCACTCATTCGAAGTCACTCAGTCGCAGTCACTCAGTCGCAGTCGCTCAGTCGCAGTAATTCAGTTGCAGTCACTTCAGCTTCAGTCACTTCAGCTTCAGTCACTCAGTTTCAGTCACTCACTCGCAGACACTCACTCGCAGCCACTCACTCGCAGTCACTCACTCGCAGTCACTCAGTCGAAGTCACTCACTCGCAGTAATTCAGTTGCAGTCACTTCAGTTGCAGTCACTCAGTTTCAGTCACTCACTCGCACTAACTTAGTTTCAGTCACTCACACGCACTCACTCACTCACAGTCACTCGCAGCCACTCGCAAACTCTCTTCACTCGTTTGGTCATTTGCATACATATAACCCACTGTTGCAAATTGCTGGATATAAAGAAAACATCTGCCAATCGTATACACTTACAACTGCAAACGTCTAAAATGTTGTGTGATGGGATTCAAAATTTCAAATGGCCAAATTCAGACTTTCAAAGGGTAATGTTGTACTGAGTAACATCTCTATAAGATTAACCAAAAGCTTTAGTAAAGATTATTGGATCGCTTTGTTTTTATGGATTTGAATATACAGAGAGTTGTGTGATGAGTTTTATGTAATAGAAATGACAGAGTATTGTAGAGATGGTGGTGAGCAAGTGGCTATGTAATGGATATGTAATGGATAAGAAATGGATACGAAATGGATATGTAATGGATACGAAATGGATACGAAATGCCTATGAAATGACTGCGAATTGACTGCCAAATGACTGCGAAATGCCTATGAACTGCCAATAAATAATACAGGACGTTAGACTCCCAGCGCAACTCTTTGGACTTGCGGTGGTTATACCAACCACTCAGCATTGGTCAAAACTCATGTAATGTCGGCATTTTTGAAAATACATAACCTATCGTGCCCAATTGGTATTAGTTTTAAGAGTGAAAGTGCTATGGCTTTCATGATTGGAGGATGACTTAAATATGAGAGCTCAAGCAGAAGGTCTAAAATACAATTACTTGATAACTTGTCTTTGCATAGCAACTTCTATACTCTTTGCCTAGTTATCAAATGCCAATTGGGATACCCCCGCACAATTCAATCATCTGGATCGTAACATCTTTTGCGAGCAAAAATCTCGCAATAGCTCATGTACATAACGCCCGACAAGTATGCTGAAACGTTTGGAAACATCAAGAAATCATCGCTATCACATCTGACATGTAAGCTTGTGGCATTTGTTTCCTGTCTCGATATCGATTCGCTCTGTGCAGCCAAGATCCTAAGCTTACTTCTTCGTAAGGAGCTTATTCAGTATCAGTTGATTCCCGTGGTTGGATATGCAGATCTCAAGGCACACTATGCCAAGCTCGACCCTGAGATTTCCAATGTATTTCTCATTGGATGTGGAGCCATGCTTGACTTGGAGGGATTTTTTGAAATCGATCCCAATGACTTTGTTTTGACTGATATAGAGAAGACTGAGAAGAACGATAGGGATGACAAGAACGATAACAAGAACGACAGCTTACGGAATGACATCAACAACAGTGTGGAGATGTCGCGAAGAATCTACATTTTGGATGGACATCGTCCATGGAGCTTGGACAATTTGTTTGGGTCGCGTATAGTTGGATGTTTTGATGATGGGTATGTGGATGGGAATCTTAATGACCAAAAACAAGCCTATCAAGTATTGGTTGACGCTGAAACTGATGAGAGTGATAGTGAAGATGAGAGTGATACTGAAAATGATAGTGATGGTCTGGAGAATGATACCAATCCATTGAAGAAACGAAAAATCGTCAAGGATAAGGAAATTCTAGAAAATTACTACAACCAAGGAACTTCAATCATGACAACAGCAAGCGCTATTCTTTATGGGTTCCTTGCAGCAATTGGTGAAACAAGCTTGGAAAACCTTTGGTTAGCCATAATAGGCACATCCTCCCTAGACAGTCAATATCCTGAGGTTTATGATAGAATCCAACCAATCTACAAGGAAGAAGTCTTACGTCTTAATCCATCCAACACTCAAAGCTTAACTGCAGATACCACCTTGTTAAGTATTGAAACTGACTACCATCTCTTTCTATTACGTCATTGGACCCTCTATGATTCCTTCTTCTATTCCAGTCATGTGAATTCTAAACTCAACCTATGGACCGAGGATGGTAAGAAGAAGTTACATAAGCTTTTTGCTAAGATGGGGGTATCATTAGCCGTAGCTCAACAAAAATGGCTATATATGGATATACGAGTCAAGAAGCAATTACCAATCATATTCAACAAATATTTGCCGTTATATGGGCTTGAAGGTATTGTACGAGATGGATTCATACGGACTTTTGGATATACGGGACAACTTTCTGCCATGGAATGTGTGGAGTCATTAACAGCACTATTGGAACTCGACCCTAAACTTTTAGATAATCAACAAGACGATGATGATGATGATCAAGAAAACAATGACGACATTAGGATACAAGATCGTATCACCAAAAAAGAAAAAACTTGGGTAAACAATTTTTGGTCACTGTGGGATGCCCTCAGCATGACCTCTTCAAAAGCTGTGACTGTGAGTGGTAACTTGGGTACGTCCTTGAAAAAGCAAAAGGGTCTCGATTTACTCTTACAAGGTCTAGACCATGCTAAAGAAATCCAACAAATCATATTCCGTACTGGGATGTCCTTACTCGAGCGAAGATTGGTTAAAAACATGCGGACGTATCGACTTTGCGTACTAAATGACGGGTCCATTCCCGATTTACGGATCTTCAACAACCCTTTGATGCTCTCGAAATTGGCCTCTTGGTTGATGGAAAACATTACAGAATTGGACTTTATAAATAACAAAAAGTCCTTGAAACCGTTTGTGATTGCCAGTTTGGACGTGTCTACGGATTCCTACTTGCTCATTGGTTTGGCTCCAAAGTATCCACGTGGAATGGATCTCAATTCGAGAGCAAAATTGGCTCAAGGTGACTATTCGTTAACTATGCGTTTGAATACATTTAGTGTGATTTTCCAACAGCTCTCCAGTACTTCGGGGGCCAAGGTGAGAATCGATAGTTTTGATAGTTCGGTGATTGAGATACGACAGGATGATTTGCCTCCATTTTTGGAGAAGCTTGCAGGGAGTGTCTAGGGAATGATTAGTTGGCATGCGTAGAGCAAGAGAAAAAGATTAAATAGAGAGAATACAGATAATAATAGTTTGAGTATACAGTAGGGAAATGTCTGGTGGCATTTGATATAGTTTTAGGCTATAGTGTGGGCAAAGGCCACCATTAGAAGAGATGATTACGGTTGGTATTGAATGACAAGGAGTGCTAAAGTGAATTCAGATGCTAAATTAGTATTGATCAGAACATTGAGAGCGAACACATGAGCGAACAAATGAGCGAACACATGAGCGAACAAATGAGCGAACAAATGAGTGAACAAATGAGTGAACGCTGAGAGCGAACTTTGAGTGAGGAAAATATAGTACACTTTTTGAGAGGTGATATATACGACAAGTACAGTGTTTGAGGTGATATCGGCACTTGCCAAGGTTTATATTGCGATAGCTGATTGCAAATGATTATGTAGCGTGACATGATTGATGGAGTTTTTCAACTATTTGGCAAAGAATGTGTAAATTGATGATTGGAGATTGGACTTGAACTATGTAATTGACTTGAGTAACCCCACACATTGTACTTGAATTGAGAGCTCTACAGTCAGCTCTTGTATTTGGAACAATCAAAAATCAGCATACACGACGTAAGTGCGAAGCAGCATATGAGCGAAGCGAGTTGTCATGGTGTATAAACTGCTGCGAAGCAGCATTGGAGCGAAGCGACTTTTCACTGTGTAAAACTGCTGCGAAGCAGCATAGGAGCGAAGCGAGTTGTCATGGGGTATAAACTGCTGCGAAGCAGCATAGAAGCGAAGCGACTTTCCATGGTGTATAAACTGCTAAGCGACTTGTCATGGTGTATTAACTACTGCGAAGCGACTTGTCATGGTGTATAAACTACTGCGAAGCAACATACGAGCCAACAACTCACGAAATCACCAACAACCGAAAGACTGAAGGATTTATACAACTTGGATTTCTTGTCGTCAAAGTACAGAAATGCTCATTGAGTGATATGGAGATAAGAAATAAATTAACTAGGAACTCCAATGTCATCCAAAAGCTTCATCACAAGCCAATCCATTGTATAATCAGATTTAAAAAAGGGGAATGCTGGGAATTGAACCCAGGGCCTCTCGCACCCAAAGCGAGAATCATACCACTAGACCACACTCCCTTGATGTGATTTGGAAACATGGATCAGGGACCGCGTGCCTTTAATGCATCTTATGGTTACTAACGAATAGTGCTGCGAAGCAGTACTATGAATTTTCTTAGGAAGAAACAGTACTAAAAAGTATGAGTTTTCTTAGGAAGAAACAGTACTGATTAGTATGAGTTTTTAGTTCTATTATTGCCTTACGGGTCTTTGTAGGTTAGTTCCTTTCAGAATAAAGTATGCAACCTTAGACCTATCCTTCATTTTCGTTAATTCACCAAGTTCAAATTCACTTCCCAATACACATTGCGTAATAAGCATTCAAATGGATAGGGCATTGGATGGAAAAACTTCAGAAATGAGAATGAGTTAGCTGTTGTGCCCGTTCATCTTATTAAATTCGCTACTCACTCACTCACGCACTTACTCGCTTCGCAGCAACTTATTACTATAATACCCACTTTGCTGTTCTGGTGCGAAGCAGCAACTTATTACTAAAATATACTCGCTTCGCTCGTTACGCTGCTTCGCAGCAACTCATTACCATAATATACTAGCTTCGCTCGTTACGCTGCTTCGCAGCAACTCATTACTACAATACTCGCTTCGCTCGCTCGTTCGTTCGTTCGTTCGTGAGTCGTGAGTAGCTTATTTACAAGTATTCGCTACTCACTCACACTCACTCAGAAGTCCAAACACACCAAACACTATTCAGAATCAATTACACGCAAACATCTTGCTCTATTTTATTTTACTAGCAGCTAGAAATGTCATCCTTGATAACCTACACAGATTACCTGGTGATAAGAGTATATCTGATCAAGTTTGATTTGATTGAAATATATGATTGGTGAGTGTGATTTGAGTGCGTAAGTGCGTGAGTGAGTAAGTGAGTGAGTGAGTGATTGAATGAGTGCGTGAGTGTCCGTGAGTGAGTAGCGAATTGGATTAAATTAAAAATAACTATTAATTTAATACTAATGGTTATTATTTGAATATTTCTATGACTTTAATGCTATTCATAAACTGAATATGATTTTATCTCCAAGGTTACTATTTCTACGGTTTGGATGCAACTTTTATGATTTCTATTCTTGATCATATACGTTATCACATTACTATATCATATACATTATCACATATTCATATACATTATCACATATTACATACCAACCAAACTACTTTCAAATCTCTTGGCTGTAAAACACATTCCAACTCGCTTCGCTCTTTAGTTTGCTTGTACGTTCGCTCGAAATTTGTTGACTTGCCAACTCACTCACTAACTCGCTTCACTCGTTGGTCTTTGGAGAATCAGTATACTAATGTTGTATATTTGGTGTCAAAAGATGGAAATGATGTGTGGTTTCTCCTTTGGTTCATTTAGTTACTGTGATGTTAGGTACTGTTTGCTATCAGTTACTGCTCATTGTCAGGTACTATTATCAACTGTTCATTATCAAAAACTACTCGACTAGCTATTATCACTGGTGAATTATACAAAAAACCAATCAATTGCACTCAGATTACCAATGAACGAACGAATGAACGAACGAACGAGCAAAGCGAGTGAGTGAGTGAGTGAGTGAGTAGCGAATTTTTCTGATTGAACGAACGAGCGACCGACTGAGTGAGTTGCGAATTTTTTTGATTGAACGAAGGAGAGAATCGAGTGAGTGAGTATACTTGGTACTTTACTCACCACTAGTTATGGTTTTAATCTATTCACAGGTACTGAATCCCTATTTGCTGGTTAGCTCGAACGAGTAAAGTGAGTGTGTGTGAGTGTGTGTGCGTGTACAGGAAAGGGGTGGTGAGATGATAAAGTGGTGTTGAATACATAGTAGCATTAAATCATAGACATCATATTGAATTCAATAGAATTTGCTACTCAATTCAAATTAATATTCATATTAGTGTTGAGTTCATAAAAACCTTTTAATAGAATTCGCCACTTGTGTATACTTTTCGCAACTCACTCTAGTGAGTTCTTTAGATGTTGACCGGTGTTGTTGAATTCTTTTCTGACACAACCATACAAACAACAAAAAACAATGTATCAGCTCATAGCCATCATCTCGTTACATCATTGTAACATCATTAAAACTTGATAAGCGTACGTGAGTGAGTGAGTGAGTGTGCGTGAGTGAGTGAGTGAGTATGGTTTGTTCTATTTCACCACTCACGAATGATGGTCCCGATCAAAATCGCTACTCACTCATGAGCAATATTTCGGATCAAAATCGCTACTAAATCACTCACTCACTCGCTTTGCTCGTTTGTTCGGAACGTTAACTTGATCATATACATAAATCTTAACTTGGTGAAATCTCCTCCACTCACACACAAAATTCACACATACTCGAATTTGCAAGCGCGAGGAAAGGTATTAATCAAAGAAGCAATGATTGCTTGTATGAATGAAGAATTAAAGCATTAGAATTAATCAAACTCTTCGCCTTTCGGTAGAGCCAAGTTATAGTTTTAAGCTCTTTGTAGTCTGCTATACACATGTAATTGGTATTATATAGATGATACTTTCGAATGCTTGTGTTCAACATTTTATCAAACTAGTTGCTGGAGTTGTTGTAGTCCATAAGCACGTTCCTTTACAAGAAATTCACCTATGTATTTCATATGCTCAGCAAACCATCTTTACACAGCGATAAATATGATTGGGAATAAATGGCCTGGGAGCCTGAGAATGAGTGTAGAAGTGACCTTGAAAGATTGAAGGGGGGACCCTTGAAAAACTTGAGAATACTCACCAAGGGGGGACCCTTGAGAATTGGTTGAAAAACTTGAGATTACTCACCAAGGGGGGACCCTTGAGAATTGGTTGCAAAAGTTGAGTTGAAAACAACTATTAAAGTCACCAATGTTGGTCATTCTTTTAGTGTATTTGGATGATTGATCATTGAAGCGGGGTTGATTTCACTTGTGGGTTGCAAGAGTAATCAGTTAGGCGAGCCATCTGAGAGTATATAGAGGGAACCCCCCGAGAAGATAGTAAATACATTGCAACACAACACTTTTATTCTTTATTCCATTTGGTGTGCCTTCATTTCGTACCTCCTAGAGTCACGTTAGGAATATGTATTGCACTAAGAGGTTAGTTCTCACACTATACACATTGAGTATTCTATTTCGCAACCATCAACAGTTTATGTGGGTGATCAAGCAATTCGATAAGCTTTCAATCTTCAGTTAAGGTGAAAGCATAGCGAAGCAACTCAGACCAACATTCAAACACACGGACGAGTTGAATGGCTGTCTTTCTGAAGAGTATGCGAACGAGCGAACGAGCGAAGCGAGTGCGTGAGTGAGTGAGTGTGAACGATCAAAGTGTGAGTGAGTGAGTGTGAACGATCAAAGTGTGAGTGAGTGAGTGTGAACGATCAAAGTGTGAGTGAGTGAGTGTGAACGATCAAAGTGTGAGTGAGTGTGAACGATCAAAGTGTGAGTGAGTGTTAACGAACAAAGTGTGAGTGAGTGTGAAAGAACAAAGAGTTCGTGAGTTCGTAAGTTCGTGAGTGTGAACGAACAAAGTGTGAGTGAGGAGTTGATTTATATGAATAAAAAAGACAAGAGATGTAAAGGGAGGGACCTTGAACGAGCGAAGCGAGTGAGTGAGTGAGTGAGAACTTATGAGTGAGTGCGAAGTTATTGGTGAGTGAGAACTTTTGAGTGAGTGCGAACTTTTTCAGACTTCCAAAGGGAGGGACCTTGGTGTTCACCAGAGTGCCAAAAGGAAGACCATTAGAAAATCAACTCCCAAATGGCACTATAAGCGTTCACTAGGTCACATATCCAAATTGTAGCTAATAATTCTATACATGTCAAGTTCAATTTAAATGTCGCACAGTCTGGTCCTGCTACACGTTTGCAAGATGAGGGCATTAATTTCATCAATTCTTTCATATTTTGGACAGTCCTTTCATCCATATTCATGTGTGTTTGGTATTTCCTATTGTGGAATATGGGAATTTCCAGATATAAAGTAGTGATTGTCTTACTTTTAATTGTCCCGCTTCTTTAAACCCCCCGCTATTAACGTATCTGGTGGGTCTTGGTTTTTAGCATCTTTAGGGTTAGGTGGTTTCACTTTTTCATGACAAGATTCAGCCGCATTGAGTATTTGGACTTGGTACGGTTTTTCGTATTAGAGGCCCAACTCCAATTATTGGTGCTCTATTGTATTTTGCTGCATTTTTTCCTCGGTATCTTAGTTGGTGTCAAAGCTTATCCATCTTGACGAGTTTGTGGTTTAATGCATTAGGTGTTGTTAGTCTTATCGTATTCCATAACTTTGAAAATTGGGTTTCCTATAGTGGTGCTGTGGTGTATACATTTTACTTGGTTGCATACGCACCAGTAATATTCAATTATTGGTTTCAATCGCACGTAATATTCAGCTCGATTGTTGGTTGCAATCGCACGTAATATTCAACTCAATTATTGGTTGCAATCGCACCAGTGTATCAGCTCAATTGTTGGATACAATCAATCCTTCTTATTTATCAGTGGTTACTTTATCAATATTTTGTTATCTTTGGTGAGTATTTGGATCGTTGCTTATGAGTTTGTTCCATTCGGGCCTATACTTTTTAGTATGGAGAATCAAACGAGGATTTATAGAAGAGTTGGATTATTTTACATTATTAGGTGAGGTTGCAATGAGGGCTGAAGTGGCTGTAAAATTGCTATGAAGTGGTTGTAAAGTGACTATGAAGTGGCCGTGAAATGACTGCAAAATGACTATCAAATGGCTATCAAATGACCGCGAAATAACCGCGAAATAACCGCGAAATAACCGCGAAATGACCGCGAAATGTGAATTTCTGTCTCATATAACATCAGCTGAGAAGCAGCATTACGAGCGAAGCGAGTTAACATCAGCTACTCACGCACACTCACGCACACTCACGCACACTCACGCACACTCACGCACACTCACTCACACTCACTCACGCACACTCACTCACACTTACTCACACTCACGCACACTCACTCACGCACACTCACTCACGCACACTCACTCACGCACTCACTCGCTTCGCTCGTTCGTTCGTTCGTTCGTTCGTTCGTTCGTTCGTTCGCAAATGCCTGCAAATGACTGCGCTCTTGCATCCACTCTCGACTCTTTAACCTTTGCTATTATATACACCCAACAACCAGAAACACCAAATCGGGTTCCTAAACAAGGTTTACAACCATGAACTTGAATAATAAATGAGACATATAAAAATTAAAATGAAGCTAACATTATTCATATCATGTTCTATAACTTGTTTAATTCATAGGAATCATATCTCATTGGTATTCATAAAACATTGACACTCCATAAAAAAATCGACAACTGCAGGATTCGAACCTGCGCAGGCAAAGCCCAAAAGATTTCGAGTCTTTCTCCTTAACCGCTCGGACAAGTTGCCAGTACACAGGAAAATTACAAGGAGTGCATAATACATCACGTAAGGCGTACGAATGCTATACAAACATACAGGGAGACCAAAAGAATCAATAACGAGTTAAATTCATACATCTATTGAGTTGAATTCATCTCTCTTTATATACCAAAACTTTTTTTTACATATTCAAACTAAATCATTTATTAATACAAACTCAATCAATGAGAGGTATACCTAAAACAATCCATAAACAATAGCAGCAGCACCAATCAAAGATCCAGCAGCAGCCTTGGCGTTGGCACCGTTAGTTGGAGTCACAGTTGGCAATGGTAAGACAGAAGGAGTTGCGGATGGGGCATGTTCAGAAACCTTAACCTTGACACTTTGACATCCTTCTGGAACGTCACCAGTTTGGAAAGTCAAGGCCCATTCCTTTTCGGATCTTCTGTATGGGTCGTTCAAGTTCTTACAAGCGTAGAACTTGTCGGTGGTACCGTTGTAGGCAAGGTATTCTTTCTCAACGGTAACTTTACCAGCACCAACCACGGTCAATTGGGCGATGGAGTTTGTAACCAAGAAGCTTTGTCTAGCGGTTTCGGTGATTTCTCTGTAGATGGTTTCATTGGCAGCATCATAGGTGAGAGGGGTGGCACCTTGGCCGAGGAAGAACCAGTCAATACCAGCACCCTCATGGATTGGTGACAAGCCCATGTTGTTGACTTCGTCGTGGGTGGACTCTGTTCTGAGTTCCACAGTTTGAGTAGCGAAAGCAGCAGCAGATAAGAGAGCGATTGAAGAGGCGATATTGAAGATCATTGTTGGTTGGTTTTTTGTCCTAAAGGAACAAAGCTCTGGATATATATATAGTGTTTTTTTTTGGGGGCACCTCTGTATCTGGTTGCAAATGTTTCAGTGTATTCTATTTTTACATCAATTCGTATGTGGGGTGTTTTGTTTTGATTGACTTTGTGGTTAGGAAATGGTATCTGACAGGGCTTTGTGGTTAGGAAGTGGTGTTTGAATAGGCTTTGTGGTTTGGAGATGGTTTTTGATTAGTAATTTTAGTATCCATATGAGTGAGTGTTGTGAGATTATGACTGAATGTAAATGGGTTTATGGGTTGTTGGTTTGTACGGGTGCTGCTTTGTACGGGTGCTGCTTTGTACAGGTGCTGCTTTCCATGGTGCTGGTTACATGATGATAATTCCATAACAACATGCATAATGTGCCATAATTCCATAACAAAGGAAATTCGTGTTTTGAGTCACTTTTGTCAGCAAGACCTCGTAAATACAAACAACAAACAATCCCTATGTTGCTATCTTCCTTTGCTATTCCCGAGAGTCGAGATTGTTCCTAAATGGTCAATTACACAAACGGTAAAGTTTAGATGAACGAATAGCAAGCGAATGTTCTTCTAGAGGTTTGCTAAACAATTTCTCTTTCTAATGGAACAGAAATGTTAAAAATAGCATAGAATTAGCACGTGTTTTTTGTCAAATGACGTAGAGGAATGGAGGGTAGTATGAGGTAATCTAAGCAATGGTGCATTGGGTGATAGTTGGGCTGGGGTGTTGGTGATGTTGTGGTGTGGTGTGGTGAGGTGTGGTGTGGTGAGGTATGGATCGGTAATGTCAATGGACATTGCTCGCACACTTCGCACGGCTCGTACGGCTCACCCTCGATTTCACCCTTCCCCACGATTTGGTATGGACACAAAGAGATATACAGTACATACCGAAGCTCCCCAGTGAAGCGAGTCTGAATAGAGAAGTTGCGAGTGAGCTACATGGGAGAAGCTGACTTGGTTGGGAGCAGCTGAGCATATTTAATCACTCGCTACGCTCGTGATACGCTCGTGACAAGCGCAGCCCTCTCGCAGCCCACTCGCTACGCTCGTGAGCTACGCTACGCTCGTAACCCTTGCGATCTTACCTAAGCCCGCGTGACCACCCTCCAACCATATAACCAAACCCATGGCCCCCTTAAAAACAAAATGACCATTACAACCCCAGCCACCCTTCCCAATGATTCAAACAATAACCTTTTCCGATGTTTCCAAAACTACCACACAACCCATCAATACCTCAAACCTTCACCATCCTACATTTCGCACCTACTTCCCAGTGTAAAGCATTGGCAGTTACGTGACTTGGTCAAGTATAACCAAAGTACAAACCAAGTTTGCTACATCAAGGATACCACGATCCGTGGTCTTGACATCACAAAAAACCAATCTCAACAACTTGTCGATTTCGAGTATGAAGCTTGTTGCTTTGGACAATCCAATGATGGAGCTATTGTAGCTGGAGGTGAATTAAAAAGCACCACAGGCTTCAATTCTCAAAATATTCCCATGATCTCAGGAGTATCCTCTTCAGGTTCTTCAGGTTCTCTTCGTAGAACCTCAAAGGGCTTATTTTCCTATTTCAACCCCAACCTCAATACTCACTCAACTGTGCGTTTGGGGGATCTTATCAATAATGACGTCAGTTTGGACTTGTCCTCCAACTCCACAGCTTTCGTATGCAACAATGACAGTAGACTATACTGCATAGATATCCCTAAAATGAGTGCTAAAGCAACCATTAAGGTTGAATCGAATGTATGCTTGAATCACGTGGAACAGAATCCTAGCCATCCCCATTTGATGGCAATTACTGGAGATTCCAATGCTATTTTCTTGGTGGATTCAAACTCTTCTCTGCCTGCTGTTCAATCCATCAAAACTATTCACGATTCGGGGTTTGGTGTATCCTTCCATCCTAATGGTTACCTATTTGCATGTGTTTTTCAGGATGGTTCATGCGTGTTGTTTGACTTACGGAATATCAAAAATGATAAACCTTTGTTAACAATCAAATCTTCAAGACCTTCAAGAGGTTCCGGTGCTTTCCGTACTTGCAAGTTTTCTCCGGCTCATCTACTTGCTGATTTACTTATCATCTCGGAGAATAATGGCCGAGTCCATATGATTGATTTGAGAAGTCTTGACATGAGTAAGCATCAAGTGATAATAGTACCTCATGCCTTGGATCAATTTGCCGAGTATCATAATGATAAGGATGACGATGATGATGATGATGATGATGATAATCAAAAATCATCCACTACACACAAAGAATCAATATCTCAAGATAATCACTCCCCAACAAGCATCTACAATGAAGCATCTTTCAAAGAACCTTTGGTGTTTGACTACAACTATCTCATGGAGTCCAACCCAACTCCCTTTGACAAGTTTATGTTTGTACCCCCCAAGAAGCTGACTCCACAAAAGTTTTCAGGCTTCACCAACCAACAGGAAGAGAGCGTTTTTCCTCCCTACCGCAGAAACTCCTTGGATTATGAGGACAACCGGTTGTGCGAGTATATCCACGGGGAAATGCCCATCTCGGGTGTGGACTTTGTAATGCAGGGCACGCTGCTGAAGATTGTTATTGGGTGTGAGAACAATGGTCTTCTTGTTTGGGATGTTAATCTGGAGTCACGGAGAAGTTTTGGAAGTTTTGAGTATTTATGATAGCGAAGCGAACGAACGAGCGAAGCGAGTGAGTGAGTGAGTGAGTGAGTGAGTGAGTGAGTGAGTTTGTGAATTCGTTCATTCGTTCATTCGTTCATTCGTGAGTAGCGAACTTTTGAGTTCGGTATATGGTGGGTATATGGTATATAGTGGGTAATAAACAAAAGGGTATCACATTGACGTGGATATTATGTAAAGGAACTCTACAAATGTCAAGGGGTTGCTTGGTGATGTGTAATTATTATATCGAGATGATTTTAGTGATGGATATCGTGGTTTAGACTGACAGTATTTGTAGGAAAATGAGCGAAAATTAACGAAAATCAACGAAGATGTGTAGATTTTTGGTGCGAATTTGCAGCCAAAATGGATGCATTGGACAAAGTATTGAGCTCCCAAAGAAAAGATATTTGAATAGAGCGAACGAGTGAAGCGAGTGTGAATGTGAATGTGAGTGAGAGTGAGAGTGTGAGTGAGAGTGAGAGTGTGAGAGTAGCGAATTCAAAAAGAACAAAGGACCGAGAACTCACTCGCTTTTCTCGTTCGTTTTAAATGATGATTGAGTGAATGATTAGAAAGAATACCTCACACACGAGGTGGTGTATGATAATTACTGTACAATAGTTCTGTAATTCCTTTAAATTTAACTCTGATTCAAGTTGGTCAATGCTAAAAGTGCGTAAGATTATGCATAGTTATTCATATTGTTTAACATTGCTTAAAAAATTGTAGAGTATATGAATTCAGGTGTAGCTATATCTTTTCTGAGTCCCTTACGCACTATTTCTGCCATTTTCCGTCTCAGCTCCCTCACTTGATATTAACGGATTTTTCGTACTATTTCTGGCGTCACATTCAAGAGCCTCTTCATAGCTTATATACGTGATATTTCTCAATATATCATTTTTTTATATTTCTGGCTATTGAATGTGCTAGAATGACCTCAGTATAGGGGACGAGCGAACGAGCGAACGAGCGAAGCGAGTGAGTGAGTGAGTGAGTGAGTGAGTGTGAACGATCAAAGTGTGAGTGAGTGTGAGCGAACAAAGTGTGAGTGAGTGTGAATGATCAAAGTGTGAGTGAGTGTGAAAGAACAAAGTGTGAGTGAGTGTGAAAGAACAAAGTGTGAGTTCGTGAGTGTGAACGAACAAAGTGTGAGTGAGGAGTGAGTGAGGAGTGAGTTCGTGCGTGAGTAGCGAATTCGTTATGTTCAAACAAACGAGCGAAGCAAGCGAACAGTCATATCTTTAACTTTCAAGTCGCTTTGCTCCTGTGTTGCTTCGCGGCAGATATCTTCAATTTCCAAGTCTCCTTGCTCCTGTGGTGCTCCTGTGCAGATATCTTCAACTTTCAAGTTGCTTTCCTCCTGTTTCACTACTGATTACGCATATTCATATTCATTAACCAAACACTTCATTACCGTACTCACCAGCCTGAATCTGCTAACCAATTTCAACTTTGCTCGCTCAAACATTCATAGAGTATGAATAAAGAATATATAAATGTATAATAAACATATGAATTGATAAAGATGAATATGTATACATGGAATCATTAAGGAAAAGAATATTGATACAAAACATTGACATATTGTATAATTCAAAGTCACCTTGTTCATTAAGTTTAGATGTCTAATTATAGTCGTGTTCTGGTTACACTAGATCCGAACCACTAATGGAACAAACCTCCAAATTGACTCTAATTAACTCAAATCGACTCAAATCGACTCTCAACTTAGTCTTTTCACTCACATCTCCAAACACTCGATAAGCCGTACCATCAACGTGCTATGAAAAGTTCTATGAAAAAGCTAGGAAACTCCTAAATTCAGTCCAACCTATAACGTAATCTTATCATTTAAGTAGTTTGTGTTATGTTTGGCAGAGATTAACTTAATGTCTGTTACAAGATTTAGAACGTAACTAGTGTTTATTGGTGGAATTAGACCTCATAGCTAGTATGTATGGTTTGCACCTTTTATATAGTTGTCTCAGAGACAATTTGCGTACCTCGTCTATGAACGTAGGTAACGAACGAGCGAAGCGAGTGAGTTTGGGAGTGCGTTTGAAAAGTACCTCGTCTATGGACGTAGGTTCTACGCTTGTTCGTTCGCTCGTTTGCTCGTTCGTTTGCTCGTTCGTTCGTTCGTTCGTTCGTTCGTTACTCTTGTTTGGACTCACAAACTCACAAACTCTCAAACTCTCAAACTCGCTACGCTCGTTTGCTCGTTTGCTCGTTTGATCGTTTGCTATTTACGTGGGTACTTAATCTCTTTTATGGTCCGAGTCGTCCTGCACGTTTGTGTAGTTTCGACTGCTGAGCAATGTATGCTCACCCTAACAGAGGGACCTTGAAAATCAAAATCACAAACGGTTTATACAAAATCTTTATGGTCTTTGGAGTTTGGGTATTAAGAATCAAGTAATAAGTGTTGAGTATTGAGTATTAGCTATTAAGTACAATCTATCAAGTACAACTATTATGAACTATTAACTATTAACAATTAAGTAATAACTATAAAGTAATAACTAAGTAATAACTATAAAGTAATAACTATCATGTAATATATAAGTACTAACTATCGAGTAATAACTATCATGTAATAACTAAGTACTAACTAGTAACTATGAACTCGCTTCGCTCGTTCCAACGTTCACTAATAAAAATTAACTATGCCAATCTCGCGTTCTCTTGAGAATTATCAATTATTTCTTGGGGTTTCTCAACACGTTTATGAAAATGACAAAATCAGTATATAGTTTAAATGTAGCGTGAATGCAGGATAAATCTCCAGAATAATATCAGTATGTGATGTATAAATTTAATCAGAATCAAGAAACAACTTTAATCCGTTCGCTTGTTCGCTCATTTGTTCGTACTAAACGTCAGAATATTGCCTGCAAAATCGGGTTTCAAGTGAGTGCTGTTTTCTCCACCAAAGCCTTCATGGCCAAGTTGGTAAGGCACCTCACTAGTAATGAGGAGATCATCAGTTCGAATCTGGTTGAAGGCATTTTTTACATCAGGATGAGTCTTTATGTTGGTACTCGCAGATACTCGTATATTGATACTCGTAAACTGATACTTGTATACTTGAATACTCGCACTCACAAATTCTCTACCCACTCACTCACTCGCACCAACCAACTTGAATATACAGATACATATCACTTTTATATACTCATTCTTTAATATCCTTGAATAATAAACTTGTACCTTTTCACAGCCATTTCGAAGCCATTTCACAGTCATCAGCAACCAGATAAGCTGATGTTCTGGATGATAACTTTATAGTGAAAGAAATAGCTTATTGATTAAATGGCTTTATTTCAAATTATCCGCACTTCTCACTTAACATTCAGGGTTATATTCAAATTAAAAGAATTTGCAACTCACTCGTTCGCTCATTTTTGCAACTCAGTGAAATGTTTGCTCAGAGTCGCTCAGTTTGGTCGTTTTCGCTACTCACGCACTCACTCACGCACTCACTCACTCACTCACTCACTCACTCACGCACTCACTCACTCACTCACTCACTCACTCACGCAATTTTAGCCAATAGTGTAATGTGTGTGGGGGTGTACGAGTGAGTTCGCAAGTGCGTGAGTGAGTGAGTAAAAATAATAGTTTTTGAAGTGATCATTTGTAATAATCTTTAGTATCAATCTTTAGTAATCACCTTTGAATGTTTTCCAAAGGTTCCAAAGCTCTGGCCAGCCAAATCATCGAGGTGTAAATTCAAGGTAGTACTGCAACTTTGCAGAACGACTGTGACGAACAATGTGATTGAGTGTGACGAACAAAGTGAGTGAGTGAGTAGCGAATCCACAAACTTGCTTCGCTCATTTGAATCATTTGGTCAAGGTGTCTGAGAGCTTTAAAATACATTTAAAGTTGACCAACAATAAACAGTACTGTCACACGTCACCTCCATGTTATACTGTACACTTTCCATGTAAATTACATTGCATCACTTGAAATATGACAATTATCATTCCTAACTTCAAAAATTGGTCCTTATCACTATGGTTTATAAAACAGTAGAGTATGTATCACTATGGTTTATAAAACAGTCGAGTATGTATCACTATGGTTTATAAAACAGTATCTATCACTATGGCTTATAAAACAGTATCTATCACTATGGCTTATAAAACATATTTCTGAAGGCCTTGTGCTGCTTTTCAACAGTATTTTTTGCCAAAACCTCACTCTCAAAGGGTACTGCAACTTTGTAGTACTATTTAAAATAAGGTTCGTATACTGCACGCACTCACTCACTCACTCACTCACTCACTCACTCACTCACTCACTCACTCACTCAGTCACTCACTCACGCACTCAGTCAGTCACTCAGTCAGTCAGTCACTCAGTCACTCACTCACTCATTCACGCACTCACTCACTCACTCACGCACTCAGTGTTAGAATTGGCCTGGTTCATCTCGTATTCCTTTACGTGACTATAACTTCGATGCTTTTATTATAGGGATAATGCTCCTCTTATATACTGTTCACAAATAGGAATAACTATACAGAAACGTGTCTTCTTTAGTATTGTGGTACTAAGTTGCATAAGCAACCATGTAGTACTAAGTCGTACACCTAACACTCAGTCACTCATTCACTCAGTCACTCACGCACTCACTCACTTACTCAGTCACTCAGTCACTCAGTCACTCAGTCACTCACTCAGTCACTCAGTCACTCAGTCACGCAGTCACTCAGTCACTCACGCACTCACTCACTTACTCACTCACTCACGCACTCACTCACTCATTCACTCATTCACTCAGTCACTCAGTCACTCACTCACTTACTCACTCACTCACGCACTCACTCACTCATTCACGCACTCACTCACGCACTCACTCACTTACTCACTCACTCACGCACTCACTCAGTCACTCACTCAGTCACTCAGTCACTCAGTCACTCACTCACGCACTCACTCACTTACTCACTCACTCACGCACTCACTCACTCATTCACGCACTCACTCACGCACTCACTCACTTACTCACTCACTCACGCACTCACGCACTCACTCACGCACTCACTCACGCACTCGCTTCGCTCGTTCGCTCGTTCGCTCGTTCGCTCGTTCGCTCGTTCGCTCGTTCGCTCGTTCGCTCGTTCGCTCGTTCGCTCGTTCGTTCGCTCGTTCGTTCGTTCGCTCGTTCGTTCGTTCGCTCGCTCCCTGTTCATCCTCCACAATAACATATATTCATAGACACAATATATACATGTCCACCCTAAAGATCTATAATCCAGTCATTGTAGACAAGAATGCAAAGCATCTTACAAATGCAAAAAAAAAATAGTGTCAAACACTATAAACCCACCGCCGCTTAGCAACACAAAGCTCAATATGGCTTTCATTATTACGGCAGGTCTTAATTAGATGAAACAAACCTCCAAAGCACAAATTAATGTGGATGATGAGATTTGTTGGTTTGATGAGGATTCTTTCGCTGGTTACAAATACTCAACCCTCATTCCCAAATCAAAAAAAACTCGATATTAAACATCCTCCTCACATCCTCGGTATACTCAAAATTACTAAACTCAACTCAAAATCCATTGCTCGTACCCGCTCTTAACTCTAACATTGACATCACCAATGGAACAAGACTCTTGATCCTTGTCATTGGCATAAGAAACCTCCACGTTCTCACAAAGCTGGAGAACCTTCAAGATAATGACGTCGGTTTGTTGGACCGAGTTCCCAGTTGCTTGGAAAATCTCGTTGATGATAAACTTGACTCTCTTAAAGTCCAACACCAAAGCCAATGGAACCCATCCTTCTGGGCTCATGGCATTTCTCAAAAAGAGATCTTTGATCAAGTTCTCTACAGAAAAGTAGTAGTTCATCTGGCTTTGCAATGCCTCTTCCGGGTCTTGTTTGGGGGAGATTGGGGGCGGAATAGGTGAGGATGCTGAGTGTTTGCGATGAACGTAGCCCGGTTTGTTATATGAGTCCCCGAAAGGTTTTGATCTGGAAACGAGTGGATTTGAACCTGAAGACCCATTGGAAGGTTTAGAGTGCTGTGAAGATGACGTAGGAGCTGAAGATGACTTTTTAAAGGAGGAACGCTTCTTGGTGGATACCTTTTCATCCCCTTCTTCCTCGCCTTCCTCGTCCGTTATTCCCTTCTTTTGGGTACCTTTATGCGCCTTTTTCCTTCTATTCTGTTTGGTGTTCCCAGCTCTCATTATAACCTTGGCCGTCATTGGTAGCCATTTCTTGGTGCTTGGATTGACAAACTTTTGGGGTTGCCCATTACTTTTACTTTGGGTGTCTGGGGTGGGCCATTTTCTGTCATCAACCACAATTGGTCCTTGCGTTGAAGGCATGGCCCACGCAGAGGTTGTAGGAACAGGTGCTGGTGTTAATGTTTTCTTCACCACAACCTCTTCTTTCTTTTCCTTACCAGTGGAAGTTTCAGTAGGTTCAGCAACAGGAGCAGGAGCAGAAACAGGAGCAGGAGCAGAAACAGGAGCAGCAGCAGCAGCAGGTTCAGCAGCAGGTTCAGCAGGAGCAGCAGCAGGAGCAGGGACAACAGCAGGTACAGCAGCAGGGACAGCATCCTCGGTCTTCTCCCCACCGGCAACATTGGCGTATGATACGGGACTCGTCATCTTCAAATTCAATTTCCTGAGTATGTTCTTACTTCCCTCTTTGGGTTGAATCTGGTTGAAAAATTTTCCTCACCAATGGATATGAGAATTTTGCGTAGGATTTGAGTTTGTACTATGATGGGGAGATTATTTGTGTGAGTGAGTGAGGGTGAGGGTGTGTGGGTATGAGTGAGGGTGTGTGAGTGTGTGAATGTATGATTTGTATGAGTTTAGTTGAGCTTAGTTGAGGGGATTTTATTTGTAGGAGTTACTTGTAGTTACTTGTAATTACTGTGTATGTTTCATGACACTTTTGTTTCAATATTCACTATAAAGTTTGGCCTTGGTTTGCATCAGGAAAATAAAGTTTTGTATGATAAGAGTAGTGTGTTTTATAAGATAGCTAGGTGGTGCTGGTTTGGTGCTCATTTGGTGCTCATTTGGTGCTCGTTTGGTGCTCGTTTGGTGCTCGTTTGGTGCTCGTTGGGTGCTCGTTTGGTGCTCGTTTGGTGGTGCTCGTTTGGTGGTGCTCGTTTGGTAGGGCTCGTTTGGTAGGGCTCGCTTTGGTAGCGCCATTATACAAGAAGACAGCTCTTTGGCAAGTATTTTTCGGTACAATCTCGTTTTGGAAGCGCCGATTTGGTAGCGCTCGCTTGGTAGCGCCCTTCCTACAAACCCTTCTTTATTTTAGTTTACAAGCTATAACCATTATTTAAAAGTTTGTTTTTGCTTACAAGTATGTTGATTCACAAACCAGCATCATCTCTCTAATAAAAGCAGTCAAAATTCTTCAACCAGTCATGAATGGGCAAAACCAACACTATATACGCACTCGGCTCGTAGTCTTTCAGTCATTTTATATTCAATGACGCAGCACGTTCAACGACGAGCAAAGCGAGGATGCAGCTGGATGTGATTTGGAATAGTTTTTCAAATTACAATATAACAGATTATGTAGTCATACAGTCATACAATCATACAGTATAACAGTCATACAGTATAACAGTCATACAGTCATACAGTCATACAGTCATACAGTATAACAGTCATACAGTATAACAGTCATACAATCATAAATATCACGCAAAAATCTTGTATCGCATTACAGTTTGGATAATCACTGGACTGAATAAGAATGTTTGGATTGGTTCAACTTGATGTCAAAATTGCAAATGTCAATTCCAAAATGTGACTTTTCAGATGGATCAACATTACATACTCGGTTCGCTGGTTGGAGGTTCGCTGGTTGGAGGTTCGCTGGTTGGAGGTTCGCTGGTTGGAGGTTCGCTGGTTGGAGGCTCGCTGGTTGGAGGCTCGCTGGTTGGAGGCTCGCTGGTTGGAGGCTCTAGGAGATGAATGCTCACTTTGCTCGTGAGTATTGAAAGTTCTTCACTACAAGCTGAATTTTCACTACAAGTTGCATTTTCACTAATAGTCGACTCTCTGCATTAAAAGTTCCATTTTCGATTCAAGTCGACTCTCTTTACTAAAAGTCGCACTCACTCACTCGCTTTGCTCGTTCGCAAGTTCGCTCGTTTGTGAGTGTTAGGTTTACGACTTGGAATAAGAGGCAACAAAATCTAAACAAGTTTCGAAACCCACAAATGCTTATATTAATAAAGATGTTAATCATATATCATGTCAAGTTTTAAGCATGTTTTCATAATCACTCAGAGAGATCACACAGCAGACAGAGTTCATTCACTCAGAATTCGGTACTCACACTCACGCACGCACTCAGGCACTTTGTTCGTTTTCGCTACTCACTCACAGAGCTCACTCACCCACTCTCTCACTCACTCACTCACTCACTCACTCACTCCTTCGCTTATTTTCGAGGCACTTTGTTTGTTTTCGCTACTCACTCACAGAGCTCACTCACCCACTCTCTCACTCACTCACTCACTCACTCACTCACTCCTTCGCTCATTTTCGAGGCACTTTCTTCGTTTTCGCTACTCACTCACAGAGCTCACTCACAGAGCTCACCCACTCTCTCACTCACTCACTCACTCACTCACTCCTTCGCTCATTTTCGAGGCACTTTCTTCGTTCTCGCTACTCACTCACAGAGCTCACTCACTCACTCACTCACTCACTCACTCCTTCGCTCATTTTCGCTACTCACTCACTCACTCACTTACTCGCTTCGCTCGTTCGTTTGTTCGTTTGTTCGTTCGGTCGTTCTGCTTAATAAATCCTTACGCAAGTTCTAGTGAATCCTCTCAATTTCCAATAACAAGTACTTTCACAAGCAAAATGATGCTTATTTTCAATTCTTGGCTCAAATATATTCTCTACCCAAAAGACAACATTTAAGCTTCAAACATAATTATCATTTCTCAGTAGATAATCAACTATATATCTAGGAAAAGTCTGAGCAAGCAGGATATAATGCAGCTAGTTAAACCCAAAAATACCTCAATACCTAGTTACATAATAAACCTTTTGAATAGTCAAATAGCAAACTCATCATTCAGAGCTTCGTTCTTGAGTGTTTGTACTAATGACATGGTCAGTCAGTCAGTCAGGCAGAGTGATTGACGCACTCACGCACTTACTCAAATGTTTGCACCCACTCAAATGTTCGCACTCACTCACTCACTCACTCACTCACGCACTCACTCACTCACTCACTCACGCACTCACTCGCTTCGCTCGTTCGTATATTTCAGGATTCTTCATAGAGGTCAATTGGCTCTGAGAAAGATTTGTCATTTAAACAAGTACTCTTCTTCTAGGAAGATTTTCCGTCAATTCTATTCATCTGATGATTATTTCTGCTCCCTCCTCGGCTTACAAAGCTACTTCACTTTGGGTGTTTCAAAAACCATTTTGATAACTGGTTCTCATTACAGCGCCAAACGGTACATACGAAAAGCTTGTATTACTTCGGCTTATGTGATGCTCCTCAAGGGTACGTGACATCGTTATTTGGTTCTTGCCATGAATAATATCTCGATGACATTAACAGTGAGTGGTTGCGAATTATTCAACATGTTATGTTATTATTTACAATACTCTATGACTATCGTCAGTGACTGTAATGTTTATAATGTTCATAATGTTCGTTGTCTTCATAATGTTTATCCATAATTTTATTATTTTTAGGACACCTTGGTACTACAATTAAGGTTGCATACTCTGACAAGGTTATTATATCAGCTTATTACACAAGAATGATGGAGCTCCCAAGTTAGTTACCAGACTCGCTTCACTCGTACGAACTAGTATTATCTCTATACTGAATGTATTCAGTTATCTAATTAGTCCTATATGACCGAACAACAATTAACGAACGAGCGAGGCGAGTGAGTGCGTGGGTGCGTGAGTGAGTGAGTACCGAATTCTGAGTGAGCGAGTGTGTGCGAATTCAAGTGAATGAGCTGTGTGTGAGCTCCATGTGTGAGCTCTGTGAATACCAAATCTACTTGATTCAATATGATTTCTATACTTCAAGACTAATTTTGTTTTCAACTATTTATACAACGCTCTCTTCAATGCTATCTTTATGAAGATTTTATATATTAAAATCCATTAGCTCAACTTTGCAATGGATTGTAAATTCTTGTTATGTCAGACGCTTAAAGAAATCCAGTAAAATAAAGTGTGGTGGCAACTCCAGGACATCTCTCTATTGCGTTCTCACACTTCAAGACTTTAGGATAAATATGCTCTGGTTGAGGTTGAACCTTGACTGTGAAAGAGCAACACCAAACTAGCATACTCTCAATTGTTCTTTTATATGGATTTAAGTTCGCTCGTTTTCGCTACTCACTCACATTGATCGTTTTCGCTACTCACTCACTCACTCACTCGCTTCGCTCATTCGTTCATTTGCTCATTCGTTCGTTTTTTGGAGCGATATACATGATAATTACATACGTGATGAGCCAATCTTAGATTAGCTTCAAAGTAATCCAGGTGATTAATATGTTCATTATCTATAAAAAGTTTGTATTTGAGTGATAATGATAACTAGTGTAACAATCTCAGCTTTTTTAGCTCCTACATTCATAATACTGCTTCGCAGCACTATTGCAGTACTATTTAGTTAGTGACATAATATTTCTTGTTTAGCCAAACCACACTCATTAAGACTCTACTTTGCAAACCATGAACAAGAGTTCATAGAATAGCAAGACCAAATGTTGAGGGGGATTACCAGGCCCATTCAGAAGGGTCTGAGCGAACAAACGAATGAGCGAAGCGAGTGAGAGCGTGAGCGAGTGAGTGAGTGCGTTCGTGAGTGAGTGTGAGTGTGAGTGTGAGTGAGTTTTTGAGTGAAGAATTGAGTGTCAATTGGACTATGACCATGTCACTTCATATCAAATGGACTACTCAAGAACGAAAGAAACGAACGAACTCGCACCCACGAACTTACTCACAATCACTCACTGACATCATCATTACGTATCAAGTGATTAATGTTCATACATTACACTCATTCGAATAAACACACCATCCCTCCTTGGTGCCAGTTTTTCGTAGAAATGATCCGTTTTATAGTTTGGTTTCTTTGATAATATCGTTTAGTATTAGTTGCCTGTAGGCTGCAAAAACAGGTTACTAAAGATAATACATGACATAATAAATCATAACTATAGCTTATACTAGTATTTGCCATTATACTCTGACTTTCACCAACACTTGAACTTTCACTATAATCACCAACACTACACTACAATCACGCACGAACTCACGAGCGAAGCGAACGAACGAACGAACGAACGAAAGAACGAAAGAACTCTTTCAATCACTCACTCACGAACTCACGAATTCACTCACTCACTCACTCACTCACTCACTCACTCACTCACGAGCTCGCTTCGCTCGCTTCGCTCGCTCGTTCGTTCGTTCATTCGTTCGTTCGTTCGTTCGTCGTTCGCTCGTTTGTTCGCTCGTTCAAAAAACCACTTGCTCAAAAAACAATATGAGTGACATTCTTACCAATCCATTATATCGTCCCGTGTTGGAAATATTCAAGTCCGCCCGTAACGCCAGTGTATACGGTGGTAAAACCCGGTTCTCGCATGCGCTTGTCATAAGTTTACTTTACCGGTCGGGTCCATTTTGGCCAAGGTTCAAGCTGGTCTTGACAGCCACCAAAAACCACGCCCAAGTGTTGGCATGCTTTGCCATAATCTACAAGTTGGCCTGCAAAGTGCTCGCCAAGGATGCTCTTCTAGGGTCTTCCAACATGCGTTTGATCAAATTCGTAGCTGGTGGGGTAGGTGCTTGGGTTGTTTATTCCCAGCATTTTGACTTTTTCCACCCTGGCATAACTCATCAAATTACTTTATACTGTTTCCTGCGTGTGTTGATTGCAGTTGGTAAGATTCTTTTGGATCATTACTTGAATCATACTCAACCCTCCTTTACTATTGGTTCCGACCTCATACCGTTTAGAGACTTGACTGCTAGCCAACAAAGAAGGGTTAGATCAAGTGTTTATGACAAGCTGTGGAAGTATTTTGCTGTTATAACTTGGGCTTTGGTTATGTTCATTTATGATTACCAACCTCAATATTTGCAGCTGTCTTTGAGGCATAGCATGGCTTATATTTACGATGTCGAAATGGATGTCTGGGGTAATTGGAGAGATTTCCTTGGTTTTTAACATGACCTGAACGTTGGAGTTATTGTGTGTGCACGATATCGTTGTCATGTTGACGTTGATGTTTAGGTGAAGCCATCTGCTGTTTAAAGCATATATCAGAATACAATAAATTACATCTTTTGTAAAGATAATATATTACATGTTGTGTAAAGATAGGAGTATGGTGTTTATTATTGCGGAATGGGTTTTTAGATATGAATGTAGATGAAGTTGTTTGTTTGAGATGACGAATGATGATAGAGTGTAGTGAGATGTTGGGCCGGTACATTTGGTATATTCAGTATATTCGGTACATTTGGTGTATTTGTTATATTTGGTATATTCGGTACATTTGGTATATTCGGTACATTTGGTATATTCGGTACACTTGGTATATTCGGTACATTTAGTATATTCGGTACATTTGGTATATTCGGTACACTTGGTATATTCCGTACACTTGGTACACTCGCTTCATTCGGTACATTCGGTACATTCGCTACCCCATGTCTGTTCATGCAGGATCTTTGTATTGCAGCAAAGTACTCACCAGAACACCAGATGACGTGGAATCACCTAAATACTAGGGCTCTATATTGCCTGGAGCATTTCTCGCAGTGTAAAATAAGACATTACCATCTTATTGCATACTTGCCCATTGGTTGGTAAGGGTCCCCCTTGATCGCAATTCGCGACTTTTTCAAGGGTCCCCCCTTGATGAGAATGCTCGTGCGTGAGTGCGTGAGTTCGTGGGGTACGAGTCTTTAGAGGTTTGATTCATTACTACAAAATCGTTGATTTTAGTGTCACTGGTTAATCTAAATGTTCATCTAGATATTGACTAAGCGCCTTCTGCTTTGTTCTCTTTTCTAAATAAAAGTGGTCTCTTTTCACTGCTCCATCAGACAACCAAGGGTACGTTTGACAATTGACTAAATGTTGACCATCACTGATGAAGACAACAAGTTAATGACCTTTCGATCATAAATTAAGTTCGTCAGTGTGAATAAGTTCGTGTGAATAAGTTCGTCAGTGTGAATAAGTTCGTGTGAATAAGTTCGTGGGTGCAAGTTCATTCGTTCGTTCTTGAGTAGTCCATTTGATGTTCAGTGTCTTGATCATACAATTGATATAAAGTGACATGATCATAATCCAATTGACACTCACTCACGCACTCACGAACTCACGAACTCACGAACTCACGAACTCACTCACGCACTCACTCGCTTCGCTCGTTCGTTTGTTCGCTTCGCTCGTTCGTTTGCTTGTTCGCTCACCCGCACATGAAAACGAACTTTCCGAGGATATATAAACCCCATACCCCAACATAAAAAGCATGAGCGAATTCAAACAAGAAAACTTCAATTATCCTGGCTACATCGTCTCCAATATGGAGAACGGTGTCTACCATCTCCAGTTCAACAGACCCAAGACATTGAATGCTTTTGGCCAAAGAGAGTGGATTGATTATGGTGCCATTATTGAAAAGTTGGATGATCTTGAAGATTGTAAGGTTATTGTCATTTCCTCAACTGTTGAGAAAGCCTTCTCTTCCGGATTGAACATGAAGGAAGCCATGCTGAGCATGAACTCAGACGAGGATAAGCATACTGCGTATGTACGTTTAAAGAGACATATTGGTGAGTTCCAAGACGTAATTGGTGCTCCTGCTCGTGTCAACACCCCCACTATTGCTGTCTTGAATGGAATCAACTACGGATTGGCTTTGGACATTGCTGCTGCTTGTACCATGCGTATTGGTGTGGAGGGTGCTAAATTCTCCATCAGAGAAATCAAGATTGGTATCACTGCCGACATTGGATCCTTACAAAGACTCCCTGGTGTTGTTGGAAATGTATCAAAATTGAACCAATATGCCTTAACTGGTGAAATCTTCTCTCCAAAAGATGCCATGGCTTTGGGTTTACTCTCCCATGTGGCCCCAGACTTGAAGACTGGCGTTGAGCAAGCTATGGACTTGGCTCAAGATATCGCTAGTAACGCTCAATGGGCAATCAAAGGTACCAAAAAGTGTGTTCAAGACACTCTTGATGGTTTACCTGTCAAGGATGGTTTGACCGATGTTCTTGAATGGAGTGCCAGAAACCTTAGTGGTAGTAAGCTTTAGAGGTTTGTGGTATCAAGGTTTAGAATTAGTTTGTAATTAAGTCTGAACCTGTTATGATGTTTTAATTGTCTATTCTCGTATGTATGAAATGAAAGTATGGAGATTGGCTTTTTTAGTCCATGCACATACAATGCATGTTGATTTGTTATGGCTTCTGGAAGTTTACTCTTTTCACCTTATCTTTGTAAAAGCAATATATACTCATTTTGACTGGTTAAACCTTGTAAAGCGCGAGTGAGTAGTGTAGTGGCAGATTAGAGTACAAGTTGACTGTAGTAAGACTGACAAGACTGACAAGACTGACAAGACTGACAAGACTGACAAGACTGACAAGACTGACAAGACTGACAAGATTGACAAGACTGACAAGACTGACAAGCAATGGAAGTAACCTCTAAAAATGCAATCAATGCAAGTAATGAGCTACGAGTAATGTGAGTAACCACATGCAATGTTGGTAATGGTTACTAAGTAACCTCATGCAATGCTGGTAATGGATACTGAGTAACCACATGCAATTGTTACTGAGTAAGCAAATACGTACAAGCAAACTGAGCTAATTTACCCCTTATTCTATTATTCAAGTTATGGAGGAATGCTAGTTCTTATATAGTTCTGTAATGTGTGGTATCACATGTGGGATTGTGAGTATGGAATAAAAAATACATTTGTAGTAGATTCTACAGATTATAGATGGATGTTATGGATGCGATAGAAGCGATAGGTGCGATAAGTGTGATAGGTGTGATAGGTGCGATAAAAGTGATTGGTGTGATTGGTATGGTTGGTGTGAATAGTGTGGTTGGTGTGATGGGTGTGATGGGTTTGATAGATGTTGATGATGTCAGGGATATCAGAGATGTCATAGATGCCATAGATGACATAGATGTCATAGATGTCAAAGATGTCATAGATATCATAGATAGAGATTATTGATATCATAGATCGAGATTATTGATATCATAGAATTCATTAAATTTAATAAACATATTCAAATCCCACCAGTCACTACTCACTCGCTTCGCTTGCTCATTCAATAACTTATATACTTGTTTTATATTTTGAAGACATTATCCAAAGTATCATTAATCTGTAGAATCAATCTCTATAAAGATAACTTGGATAGTTTAATGGTTTCAATTGTGCGGACCTATATGGCCAATACAAAAAGCATAACAGTAGTTAAAGATGAAGGAGCGAGAGAGATTGGGAGTGCGAACGAGCGAAGCGAGTGAGTGAGTGAGTGGGTGCGTGAGTTTGTGAGTTTGTGAGTTTGTGAGTTTGTGAGTTCGTGAGTGAGTTCGTGAGTGAGAGTGAGTTCGTTCGTTCGTTCGTTCGTGAGTGGGTGCGTGAATGGGTGCGTGAGTGAGTGTGAGAGTGAGTGTGAGTGTGAGTGTGAATGATTGACTCACTTACTGACCATGTCATTAGTCCAAACACTCAAGAACGAAGCTCCTACATATTAATTTTATCCTTGGGAGGTAACAACCATAGGATATGCTATACATAGGCGCTCGGGTGGTTTTTAGAGGTTGGTTCTGAACTCACTCAGACTCACTCACTCAGACTCACTCACGTTTGGACAAATGGAAGAGGGCATTTTATCTAGGATGGCTGAGTAATCAAAGTGTAGATGTCTGTGAGTTGTAGTATGTATGTTGTAGTATGTGAGTTAGTATGTGAGTTCTAGTATGTGAGTCTACAATATGTGAGTCTATAGTATGACTGGATCATCTTGTTTATAATACCCGCAATAATAATACTCGCTCGCTTTGCTCACTCGTGCTTGTTTGTTCGCCCTCGCTCACACGTTCACTCTCACTGCTCACTTTCGGATTGACAATGGCATACGCACGAACCCTATGATACTATTCTTTAAAGTTGCATTATTGAATAAAATGCTAAAGTGTGAAACTAAGCAACGCACTACGTATTATTGGAGACAATCTATGGAGTTGATGAGAACTAGTTGATATAGTACGGTACAAGTAATTGTGCCTGTTAGTTTGTATAATTGCGAAATAATGTGAACCGAACGAGTGAGTGAATTCGTGAGTGAGGGTTAGTTCCATTATTGCGGCACGGGTCTTTTAAGGACTGATACATTAGACATGGAGATGAAAAAGTCGAACAAGTCATGAGATCAAAAAATTGTACAATTCAAGGAGATCACAGACATCACAAACATCACAGACATCACAGACATCACAGACATCACAAATAGTTTTAAAAAATTACTCACTCACTCACTCACTCACTCACCCACTCACCCACTCACTCGCTTCGCTCGTTCGTGCTAGTCTCCAAAGTGTCTAGCTATTCAGATATTCAACTGGAACCACATACTATTTTTTGCCATCTAGAGCTCTCAATCTTTCCACTTATTGTGGCGAGTTTCGTATACACGTTTACAGATATATTTAAATACTGCATCAGCCTCTCGCACTCAAGCACCCACTCACACACTCCCTCACTCACTCGCTACGCTCGTTCACTCGTTGGACCTCCGCATTTGTCTGTATTAAAACTGTTAATTCCATAATTACAAGTCTTCTACACTCAAAATCCAAAGAAATTTGCGTTCCCCTTTGCTGATTTTTCTCAAGGTCCCTCCCTTTGCATTTGTTCAATCATATTACTATTGAATTCGCTACTCATTCACTCTTCCTTCATAGCTTTTGCCTGCATACTTTTAATATTTGACTTCTGTGGAATCTTTACATCTCAAACATAATGTGGACAAGACGTATAAGAATACACATATATTATATGATACAGCTTGAGCTTATTGTATTGAATATAGACAAGTAATATCGAGTGAATGCTAGTGCTTGGGAGTTTGCGCGAAGCGAGTGAGTGAGTTGTGACCGACCAAGTGAGTGAGTTGTGACCGGCTGGAATCACCACAAAGAACTTGATTTCCATCATCTTGTGTGATACTTCACCATGAATTTATTTTTCAAATGCTCTAGTGCTTTAGCGATGCTATGAATGTCATTGAAGATTATGACATAAATTACGGGTCTTTATAGGTTTATATCATTACCGTTGATATGTCAATTTGTTTGGTGAATGAGAAACGTTCTGTTACTGCATCAGGCAGAACAAAGTAATTCTATTAATCCAACACTTTTCGATAATTGAATATGATTGAATATTTATTTTGAACTCATAGAATTGTTTGTTCGTTCAGTCAAAACACTAACTCACTCGCTCGATCGGTCAGGTTGTGGGCTTGTGGGCTTGAGGTTTTTTCCATAACTCACGAACTCACGAACTCACTCACAGTTTGAGAATCGCTCACTCAGTCGATCACAGTTCGAGAATCACTCACTCAGTCAATCACAGTTCGAGAATCACTCACTCACGAACTCGCTTTGCTCGTTCGATATACATTTACGCTTCCTCTAAAAAGCCTGCATATTGACTATCTGGGTTGCAACTTGTAATGAAAACCAAATTTTATGTAAAGATGATGAATCATGCCCAAAGGCCAGCTTTATGCTAGTGCGTTCTACATTATACATTCCACATTATAATTTCACCTTTGAAACCATACTCTTTGCCAGTATTTCGGGGATATCATATTGCTGTGCAAGTTCTGTTAGCTTATAGTTCAGACTATAACCAACTGGTGCCACCAAACTTCATTACCAGTAATGAACCTGAAATTCTGTTATAAGAAATTTTTTATTTTCTACTCTTGACGACGGATTCGAAACTGTGTTTGGCGTGCTTCAACAAATATTGGGTGCGTGCCTTGTGGACATACTTGACGCACTTTTTCAATCAAGAGAACGAGCGAAGCGAGTGAGTGAGTAGTGTAGTGGGAGACCATACAACTTTTTGTTAGCGGTATACGGAAACGACAAGTATTAGGTCATATACGGTGTTCAGCGAAGCGAGTGAGTGAGTAGTGTAGTGGGAGACCATACAACTTTTTGTTTTTATACGGAAACGACAAGTATTAGGTCATATACGTTGTTCATGACGGCCGCTGCAGTCATAACTGGTGTTGAGGTGATAACCACCTCCGACATACCTCTAGGTGCATCCCTATTGGTAGCCTATTTTGTCGATGGTTTCCATCGTTGGCTACTGCAAACTAGGGCAACCTACAATTTCTGGTTAGCTATTGTGACACTTATGTCACTATAGAAAAGGTAGTTCACATGACTCTTATCCTTAGAGTATATATAGGTAGCTACTTCGGGTGTTTAGAAATTTAAGTTGTTTTTCGTACTTATACTAATAAGATAATATCTTCCGGGCCCTTGAGACCGCCCGGAAAGTCTATGGATTGCCTACCCCAAAGTCGATAGTTATCTCTCTAGGGTTAAAATTCTAACAGATCAATTTGTTTCCGCCGATCATAACATCCGGGATAACCTCCTGCCCCATCCGCTTAGCTCCTAAAGTCAGAAGCACTATCACCAAATTGCCACGGTAAGTGTTAGCGGTATACAGTTATAGGCGCTGCCTGGTTAGTGGACAAGCGGTATTAACAAATTATTAGGTTGATGGAGGGGTGAAGCTAGCTATAGATTATAGGTAGCTCCTGTTATGATAGGGTGGAATCAGCTGTCAGGAAGTGACTAATTTGTTTGAGCTCTAGATGATAATCGGGTAAGCACGTGTGTACGTCGTTACGCTTGTAAATAGAACCTTATAATACTAAAAACAGGGATATATCACTTTATATAAGAGAAGGTAAGAGTCAGAAGCTCTACTCACTAAATGTGTGAATTCCTCTTTGTGTTCATAGCAACGTACCAATCATTATCCAGATTGGTGTAATCCGAAACAACTTACACACTGCAAGTTGCGGAACCGAAGAGCGGTATGACAAGTCATACCGTAATGACAATATTGTCTGTACCGAATATAAAGCCTGCCCAATAGCTATTAGCCTGAGAATCCCCATAAGATTCTAGCCTATTAGCCTGTGGAAGCTGACAGTAAGTAAGTACTTTTGGCAAAGCTTCTTTTTCAAGGTGGGTGTAGGCGAACTCACGAGCGAAGCGAGTGAGTGAGGGAGTTAAGAGTGAGTGAGTATGAGTTAGTCCCATTATTGCAGTACGGGTCTTCAGAGGTTAGTTCCATTATCGCTTAACCAGACCTTGAAAAAGAGCTAAAACTCATAATTCAACTTGTAATTCTTGCTCAGGGTAGAAACCACGAACTCGCACACACTCGCACTCACTCGCACTCACGCACTCACTCGCTTCGCTCGCTCTTGGATATCTGGTATCTTTATACTTTCTTCTTATTCTGATAACTCCTCAAGCCTGGGGTATTACTCGAAGATTTGGTTATCATGTCAAACTTATGAGCTTCACGGTGGCTGCATTTGTAGTTATGACGTTATTTTCTGAATGTTTATATGTTAACGATCGAAGCGAGTTAGCTAGTTGTTAGCTAGTGAGTTAGCTCTTGCTTTACCCTTTGAGTTTGCTCTTTCGTGACCTCTTGTTTTACCCTTTGAGTTTGCTCGTGAGAATTAACACCCAACCAACTCTCATCTTGGCCTTTATGATCTCATATCAGCTTACATACAGTGCCGTATTGTATACACTGTTGGCTGCAAAAACGTGCG
Organism: Kodamaea lidongshanica (nom. inval.); assembly: GCA_030562865.1. NCBI lineage: Eukaryota > Fungi > Ascomycota > Pichiomycetes > Serinales > Debaryomycetaceae > Kodamaea > Kodamaea lidongshanica (nom. inval.). Next base: position 62,837 of record JAKUAJ010000034.1, on the reverse strand, counting down.
AAACCCAATTTTTAGGAGCAGCCCCAGGTGCATGATGGATAACGATTGGAGAAGAGGTTTAATAATTAATTTCAAATGATATGTTTATTCAAATGATGACATGTTCACTCAAATGTATTTGCGTAAACCGTAAATTGGTTATACGTTTGTGCTTTAAAGTCTTTACGTCATCTGGTTGTCCGTATGGCATTGTCCGTACCTTTAAACTGATTGGCGGGGTTGGCATGAGCGAAGTGAATGAGCGAAGCGAATGAACAGAGCGAATGAACAGAGCGAATTAATAAATGGAGCGAATGAATAAATGGAGCGAATGAATGAACGGAGCGATTGAGCGAAGCGAATGAATGACCAGAGCGAGTGAGCGAAGCGGATAGACAGTGCGAGTGAGCGAAGCGAATAGACAGTGTGAGTGAATAATCGAGTGAGCGATGCAATTAGACAGTGCGAATGAGATAATCAAAGCCAATATACCCAAAAATACTCCCGAGAATCATGTCCTATTCATATGTTAGAGCTAACGAACGAGCGAACGAGCAAAGCGAAGGAGCGAACGAACGAACGAGCGAACGAGCGAGCGAACGAAAGAACGAGCGAGCGAACGAAAGAACGAGCGAACTCACAATCTCACAATCTCACTCACTCACTCACTCACTCACTCACTCACTCACTCACTCACTCACTCACTCACTCACTCACTCACTCACTCACTCACTCACTCACTCACTCACTCACTCGCTTCGCTCGCTAGTGTGCTGATTCCAAAGTATAACAGGATCCACCTAACACAGACATCATTGAGATCATTGACATCGCAAATAGTATTGATTTCATAAAAATTACTCTCGAATCAAAAGAGTTTGCTACTCAATCACTCACTCGCTCTGCTCGTTCGTTTTCTTCTACTCACTCACTCACTCACTCATTCACTCACTCGCTCCGCTCGTTCGTGTGCTGATTCCAAACTATAACTGGAGCCACCTAACATCTGTAGCTAACTTACACAACATAGACATCATGGAGATTGACATCACAAACAGTATTAAAAATTTACTCTCGAATCAAGAGAGTTTGCTACTCAGTCACTCACTCGGTCCACTCGTTCTTTTTCACCTACTCACTCACTCGGTCGGCTCGTTCGTTTTCACCTACTCACTCACTCGCTTCGCTCGTTCGTGTGCTGATTTCAAACTATAACAGGAGCCAACATCTATAGCTAGCTTAGACATCATAGACATCATGGAGATCATTGACATTACCAATAGTATTAAAAAATTACTCTCGAATCAAAAGAGTTTGCTTCTCACTCACTTACTCACTTACTCACTTACTCACTTACTCGCTTACTCACTTAATCACTTACTCGCTTCGCTCGTTCGTGTGCTGATTCCAAACTATAACTAGAGCCAACATCTTTAACTAGCTCATACATCATAGACATCATGGAGATTGACATCACAAATAGGATTAAAAAAATACTCTCGAATCAAAAGAGTTTGCTACTCAATCACTCACTCGCTCCGCTCGTTCGTTTCAACTACTCACCCACTCGCTCTGCTCGTTCGTTTTCAACTATTCACTCACCCACTCACTCGCTTCGCTCGTGAGTTTGTTCGTTTTCTGCTACTCACTCACTCGCTTCGCTCGTGAGTGTTCGTTTTCTGCTACTCACTCACACACTCACTCGCTTCGCTCGTTCGTTTGTTCGTTCGCATCCATCAAATTTTTCATTATGATCAAAATCTCCACAAGGGTACTCTCCACCCTAACCCCCTCATCATCATTCATATCCTCCATCTCAGGCAAACCAATCAGCCAGGCCGCCAAAAAAACAAAGTCAGCACTTTTAAAACAAAAAATCAATAGCCTAAGTGAAGAAAGAAAGTACGAAACATTACTATCATTTCTTCTAGGATGGAGTCGGACCAAGGAAGGTAACACATTAACAGACACATTAACAGCCGATGAAATCTCAGTGCTAATGACAAAGATCATCAAGGATCAAATATCAACTCTACATGAATTTACAAATAATTCAATTGTACAAAAAGCATCAAAAGGAGTCAAATTAACAAGTAAAATGACATGGGATTTACATTCAGATAACAACTTTTCCAAAGCTCGTAAGATGTTAAATGAGATCCGAGCATTAACAAGCTCTTTATTGTATGAGAATAAAGAAGAATTCATCTATCATGATCAAAAAAGGCTTAATTTATATGAATCTCCAAGTAGTACTGGTTATCGCTTACAGATTAGAGACTTTGAAAATTTGATTGATTTGGAAATGCACAATATGAAACTTGATCTTGCATCCAAATGGTTTCAACATTTTGAAAAACAGTATCCCAACAACCATCAACAACTCATGACATATAAGATGTGGATATTAAAGTTTCAACTATACAGTGGAGGTTCCCCAGCTCTTTGGACCATCAACAATACAGAACTATCTTCAAGTACTTATTATAAGCCTTTAAAATCAAAGTTTAAGCATGCAAAGCCATTCTCTACCCTCTTTTATGAGTTTATAATGACTCAGAAACAAACCAAAAATGACATTTTCTTAAGTAATGAATTCAATGAAACATTAATCTATTCAATTGGGTATTCTAAGGATGTGGAATACTTGGATAAGTTTATTGCATCCAAGTATGGATTAAGCTTGGGAGGAGAAATAGGAGCATTAGTTGAGAAAAGTGATCCAAGTTATCCAAACGTCCAAGTAATGGAGGCGGTGTTTATTGCATATTCATATAATGACAAGTTCTACCAAGCACTTGAATTGATCAATCAGTTCCAAAAACATTATGACATCAAGACAAGCTCTAAGAAATTCTGGGAACAAATGTTCAGATGGTGCGACATCTCAACCAAATTTGAAGAATCACGAGCTTTAGCATATTTCATAAGAAAATCTAATTATAAACCAACCAAATTGATAATCAGCCTTGAAGAAGCACAAGAAGATGCCAAGTTTGATTACATGGGCTACTTGACATTTATCAACGACTTGAAGACACAACGGTTTAATACATTCACGGAAATATGGAAGTTATACTTTGATAACCAAGGTCATTATTCAAACTTTATCTTTAAAATGTACTTGGATTTCTTGAAAGAGGAATTGAATCAAATTGATTCTTCTTATTATGCGTACATGCAGGTTTTATCCGATGAATACCACAAGTTCCATACCATTGCACATACGTTCAACAAGCGAGGCGTCACCAAACCGATCAAAAATCACAGTGAATCCATCTATCTTTTATACACTGATGCCATGAAATCACTTTTGGGGTACATTTGGAGATCGGACAAGGTTGGGGAGTATGGAGTAATTTTGGATGAATGGAGTCTTGACGATGAAATGAAGAGGGTATTGGGTGAATGGTTTGAAAGGGAGTGTATGCCGAAATATGAGCAGATGATGGAGGCAAAGAGGGTGGAGGTGGAGAATGACAGGGATGACCTGTTGTTGGATTTGTTGTGAGTGGGTTATAGAGATATAAATGAATAGATGGGGGCAGAGCGAGCAGCATGCGAGCAACATGCGAGCAAAGCGAGCAGCACGCGAGCAGAGCGAGCAATGCAAATAATCGAGCAATAAGTTGTAAGTCAGAAGAGAGCAACACGCGAGCAAAGCGAGCAGCACGCGAGCAGAGCGAGCAATGCAAATAATCGAGCAATAAGTTGTAAGTCAAAAGAGCGAGCAGCACGCGAGCAAAGCGAGCAATAAGCAATAATCGAGCAATAAGCTGTAAGTCAGAAGAGCGAGCAATAAGTTGTAAGTCTCAGAAGAGCGGGCAATAAACAGTAAGCGAGGAAAATGCGAGCAGAGCGAACAATATGCAACAAGCAGTAAGCGAACAGTGCGACAGAATCTACTTGACATACATTAATAGCCAACCAAAAAATTCTCCTGGGGGTGAGTCGAACACCCGATCTCAAGATATCGATTAATTACAGTCTCGCGCCTTAGCCAGCTTGGCCACCAAGAGGTTTGATGAGTTGGCAGGCGTCTTCAAAAGTCCAGAGACATGGCAAGAGATTACACGAACGAGCGAACGAGCGAAGCGAGTGAGTGAGTGAGTGAGTGAGTGAGTGAGTGAGTGAGTGAGTGAGTGAGTGAGTGAGTGAGTGAGTGAGTGAGTGAGTGAGTGAGTGAGTGAGTGAGTGAGTGAGTGAGTGAGTGAGT